>NQYQ01000017.1:209533-221780 GCA_003055925.1 Escovopsis sp. Ae720 | reverse complement strand
ATAATCAGGATAGGCAATGAGACGTCTGTGAGGAAAGCTGCGATACTTGCTGTGAGTTGGCGTGAATCGCTGGGTGAGTCATGGGAATATTGATCTGGCTATAGGGCGTCTACTCATCAATGCTTTTCTGGCAGGCCTGTCGCCCAAGTCTGTCTATGGATTGATGTTGATGCTCAGCCTTAAGCTGTCTGAGACTTCGAGCCCCCCTCCCTCCTCTCAAAGCAGCAAGTACAGATTCGCCGCTCTCTCCCCGTGGCATTCCTCATAATATACCCCCCCCCCTCGAGGCCCAGTCATCGCAGCCGATCGAGCACTCTTCGTGATGGACAAGTGGCAAGGCTGTGGAATCTGCGGGCGGCCGACGACGGCGGGTGGGTTGGCAATGCCATTGGGTCTTCAATCTTGCATGCATGAATGCGCTGCTTCTCGCCCCCGCCTATGAAAAAAAATGCGCGCACACAGAGTCTGCGATTTCATCTTCTCAAATTTATATCCTGTTCCTTCTCCTTCTCCTTCCTTCTCCCCTTTTCCCTCTTTCTCCTTCTCTCGATCCACGAAGGGCAAAGGTCTTCGTCTTCAAAATCGCTGTTTGTTCGTTTGTTTGTTTGTTTGCCCCTTTTCGCTTGACTGGCTCCTTCCTCGCAAAACACATCCTGTCTCCTTCCCTGTGCGGGATCAAACATCATGGCGTCGATGATTTCACATTCGACTTCTCCTCCTCCTCCTCCTCCTCCTCCTTCTGCTCCTGCTTCTCCTCCTCCTTCATTTCCTTCATCCGCCGCCTCGGAAAGTCACGAGGCTTCTCTCCTCGAGTGGTACTCTTCCCTTAGCCCATCAACGGTTGATCTCGTCGGAGACATTGCCGGGCGTGAGCCATTCATCATCCACGGAGAGTCCCTCCTCAGATACTGCCTCAAGGAGTCCTATGTCGACTTCAAACGTGAGTGGTCCTCGTCTCCCTTCCCGCTTGTTCCCCTCTTACTGCTCTCTCTCTCTCTCTCTCTCTCTCTCTCTCTCTCTCTCTCTCTCTTTCAAAACAAGAAAAAAAAAACCGTCAAAGGCTAATAAACAGCAGATGGTTTCCAGATCCTGCACGCGGTGTACGCGGTCGAGAGGTTCCTCAGCAATCTCCACAAGAGAGGATGCGATTTCGACATCGTCTTCTTCCGCCAGCTGCGGCATCTGTGCGTCCCATCCCGGGACGAGAACACCTCGAAGCACCAGCTCGCCAGAACGGTCATCATGAAGCATCTCCAAAGACATGCGCGCAGTTGTGCACAGGAGGGCGCTAGAGCGGCCGTTCTCGAGTTCGAGTCCCCAGAGGATGAGGACTTTGTCCGTTATCTGGAGCCCCTCCCGATTCACTTCATCATCTGCCATGCGGGGTGTGAGGAAGATGAAAAAGATGCTGTGCAGCTGCGTGGCATGATCTTTCATTTCGTCTCCAGGGGCAAGAACGTCGCTGTCCTCAATTCGATCCAGTGGCTGAGCTCCAAGGTCGGTCTGCCCAGCACAGTCGGTGCCGTCTTGATGATTCCGCTGACCTCTGGCTAGGTCTACGCGCCCCTGATCGGGAGATCCTCTGTCAGGCTCCCTCTCCTTTCCATCGAGGCAGAGTTCGATTCCCCACATACGCCGCTTTATGCACCCCCAGACGTGCCTCCTGGACTCTCGATGGACCTTCCTGGGTTGTCCGTACGAGAGCTGCTGGCCATCAACTCCTGCCGTTTCATCGTCGCGATCGAAGCTGATGAAAAGCCCTTGGGCGGTGAGAAACTGGTCGAGATGATACAGGCATATCTGCTCCATCTCGCCGTCCTCAAGAATTGCACGCTTCTCGAGCGGCAGGCCTGGATGGGCACATCCAACTCCGGTCTGGCCCCTGAAGACGCCGAGTTCTTGACTCAGATCAATGAGGCTACGCTTTTCCTGATCAACGGGCACGGAGAACTCTTGGACACGTTTGGAGAGGCCGACTGGGATCTCTATGATCTCATGGATGGGTTTGTCTTCACTTTCGTCCTCGAGAAGCTGCGCAATCAGGAATCGCTGCCTTTAAAAGTCTTTGAATCCTGGGAAAATCTGTGGTCAGCCTTCTCTCCCGTCACGCATTGCGAATCATTTCCAAAGCTTCCAAGAATCAATGTTCTCCAGGGGATAAATTCAGCGGCCACAGCACCTACGGCCACCATTGCCTCCGCCTTACCGTTCAGCCATGCTATTCTCGACGAGTTTCTTGGAGGGATCAAGCTCAAAGAAAGGAAGGAAAGTCAAGATGAAACGGCCGACCTGGTGTTCAAAGACCTTCATCACTGGCACTCCGCCAAGCCCCTGGATCCCACGCTACAGCGTCGCAAACCGGGATTCTTTGCCCGCAAGCGCAATCAGAAGCTTCTCGCCGATATCGTGACCTATTCGGCCAGTCTGACAAACGCCAAGGGCAAGATGATTGACCCGGAGATTGTTGTCGTCAAACGAGCACCTCCAATCACACGCCGTGGCCGGTCATTAAGCGACAAGCCCGAACCCAAAGCAAAGGAGACGAAGGAGCCGAAGGGTGGAAAGAAAGGCGGCAAGGCCGATGCGCTCAAGGCGGCTCAACAGGTCCAGGAACGCAAGGACGTGACAAAACGTGCCAATGTCGTCGCCAACTGGACTTCGATATGTTCCGCCATTCAAAAGGACAGCGACTTGGTGAATCAGTATCTCAAGACTAAAAGATTTTTGCTCGAGCGTTCCAAGGTTGATCTCCAGATCATCGGACCTGATGTCCAGCTTTATTTGATCCAAATCCTCGCAAAAATCTGGGGCAACACGTCTTCTCGTGCCACTTCGAGTACACGGAATGGTACGAGTCCTTCACCTTCCGTCTCCCACCGACATGGATGCAAAGAAGCTGACAAGACTCTTCTGTCTCTCTAGGACTCTACCTTGTCTCCTTGATGTGGCATGGACTGCAGCAACTCTCATCGATGCCGGCGTCGAAGGCCGTCGTTGAGGCCTCTCAGGAGCTTCTGGATTATCTCAAGATGCCAGTGCTTCCCATGTCCACGGGGAACTCGAGTCACGAATTGTGCTTCAAATTCGATTTCAAGCCAGTCAAAGGCGTTTCGAAGCTCATCGGAGACACCAAGGCCTTCCAGCTTGAATATGGGGGCCCGTTCATGGAACGACGTTTCGACTCTCGGCCGGACGATCGAGTCCCCTTTGATCCCGATGCGTGGCAGCGCAAGGTCCTCGACTCCATCGATGCCAACAACAGCCTTCTCGTGCTCGCTCCAACATCGGCAGGCAAGACATTTATATCCTTCTACGCTATGAAGAAGGTTCTGGAAGAGAGTGATGACGGAGTGCTCGTCTATGTCGCCCCTACAAAGGCCCTTGTGAACCAGATCGCAGCGGAGATCGGAGCCCGCTTCTCCAAGTCGTATCAACAACCAGGAAAGTCGGTCTGGGCCATCTACACACGAGACTACAGGATTCAGAGTTCTACCGGGTGCCAGATCCTGGTGACAGTCCCTCACATCCTACAGATCATGCTCCTGACGCCGCAGAATGCCAAGAACCCCAATTCTTGGGGCAGACGCATCAGGAGGATCATATTTGACGAGGTCCACTGCATTGGGCAGGCAGAAGACGGCGTCGTCTGGGAGCAGCTCTTACTCATGGCGCCCTGTCCCATCATCGCCCTATCTGCAACCGTCGGAAATCCCATCGAATTTCGCGACTGGCTCTCAATGGTCCAGGAGAGGAAGGGTATGAAACTGGATATGGTTGTGCACACCTCCCGATACTCTGATCTTCGGAAGTTTATTTACAAGCCCGAGGAGACAAGTCCCTTTACAGGATTCAACTGGGAGAAGAAGGTTTCGGTGCCGGGATTGGACGAAGGAAAGGAGTCTTGCTCGCGCTTCTACCTCGTCCATCCCATTGCGGCACTGACAGATCGGTAGGCCGTCATCCCCCCAAGACCAGAACCATCGATTGTGATGTGATCGAGCTGAAAGCGCTCAGGACTAACAAGATGAATATGACAGGAACCGTTTTGCTCTTGATGACCTATCGCTCGAGCCTCGTGACTGCTTGAAGCTTCTTGACATCATGAAAAGAGTGCTTCCCGGAACAGAGATGGCCAAGATTGATCTCCCAGACCTCAAGACCCTCCCCGCCATCATCACCAAGTCCGACGTGGCTCGGTGGGGGATCCAACTGAAAGATGCGCTTCGAAAGATAATGGAAGCTCAAGATACGATCTTCTATAAGATTTGTGACCTCCTAAAGCCAGCTTTGAAGAGTCGATCAGAGCTTTTCATCGGACACTCGCACGCCGAGAAAGCAAGCAGTCTCTTCAACCTCATCCACGACCTCCACGACCGAGATTCTCTTCCCGTGCTTGTGTTTCATTACGACATTCACGGCTGCGAAGAAACAGTTCACGTCTTGCTCGGGACGCTTGTATCGGCTGAAGACAGATGGAAGGCGGATTCGCCAGAATGGAAACAAAAAATGGATCAATTCGGGCAATGGAGCAAAGCGAAAGTGGAGCTATCGAAAGCCAAAGGATCCTCCAGGGGTAAAGACAAGAATGGAGATGCGTCAAAGTCTGCGGGATCGAGACTCGAGCAGATGCGAGAAGATGCCAGCGTTGAGAAAAGCCCCTGGGAGAGTTTCAACGCGGATGCGCCATTGGAGCAGTTCAGCCTGGCCGACACCACCAAGCTTTTGCCGTCAGAGGTGGAGGCATTGATCGAACCATTGCGAGAGCGGGTTCCAGAATGGATGCTGGATGCTCTTCGGCGAGGACTGGGGATTCATCACTCAGGACTGAATCGGCAATATCGCCAGACGTAAGAACGACTCTACCAAATCTTGAAGGCTTGGTGAAATGCAGCACGATTACTGACATCCTACCAGCGTCGAGATCATGTTTCGAAGGGGGTATTTGCGAGTCGTCGTGGCGACGGGCACCCTGGCCCTCGGAATCAACATGCCCTGCAAGACAGTCGTCTTCCATGGCGACTCCATATTCCTCACGGCCCAGGGCTACCAACAAGCCTCTGGACGAGCTGGTCGCCGTGGCTTCGACCTTCTCGGAAACGTGGTGTTCCACGGCATCCCGAGAAACCGTGTTTTTGAGATCATCTCCGCGAGGATTCCGGGACTCGCCGGCCAATTTCCACTCTCCACCACACTGGTCCTTCGACTCCTGACCCTGCTCCACGGGAGCGAGAACGGCCCCTTCGCCACGACCATGGTCCAGTCGCTGCTCTCGCAGACCCGGCTATACCTTGGAGGTCCTGAGGCCGCTCTGTCCGTGAAGCATCATCTCCGATTCTCCATCGAGTATCTGAGACGCCATCGGCTTCTCCGTTCCGACGGCGCCCCCATCAACTTTGCTGGCCTCGTCGGCCATCTGTACTTTACGGAAAACAGTGTCTTTGCCTTCCACTCTCTTGTAAAGGGCGGCTACTTCCATCAGATCTGCGCGCAGCTTGACCAAAACCCCGAGCGCGTGCTTCTCGAAATGGTCTTAGTCCTCTGCCACATATTCAAACGCGTGCCTGTCTCAAGGCGTCAAAGCTTGGCAGCCAAGTCCCACCGTTCCCCTTCCATCGTCTTCCTCCCGCGGCTCCCCCGACGGGCTGAGACACTCCTCATCGAGCACAACCAGGAAACTCTCACCATCTTCCAGGATTACGTACACTCCTACATCAGCGACAGCCTCTCGGACATTCGAGACCGTACGCTCCCGTACACCCGGAAGATGGTGGGACAGGAGCAGCCCCAAGGGGGAGGGCTCTGCCCCGAGGCGAGCCATGCAGTGCGGTCCCCATTTGTTGCTCTTTCCGGACTCAGGGACGACTTCAAGTCGATCCACGAACTGTGCGAGACGGTGCGCAGCGATGTCTTCCTGGAGGAGTCCGCCATCCCGTACATACCGGTTTGGCCGCACGACTCCCAGACCGAGCTCAACGCCTACATCTACGACTTCTGGAAGCACGGAAGCATGATCACGTTGGTCAGGGACAACGGGATCAGGCGGGGAGATGTGTGGTTTAGCCTGCAGGATTTCTCTCGCACGCTCTCCACGATCGTGACGAGCATTACCACGCTCATGGGGGCCGACCAAGCCGGTGTGAATTCAATGAACGACGAGTCGGACTGCGAGTTCGATCCCGAGGAGGATGGGCAGGCAGAAGTCCTCGATCCTGGGAACCCTGGGCCTCAACAGCCCTCGAAAGCAAAAGCGAAAGTCAAGACGCCGGTGGTAGACGATTGGCGTGATGACGGAGATGGAGACAGCAGCGAAGATTGCGAGTCTCGTGCCCCATCCGATGAGAAGCAGGAGAATGAGGAGGGCAGTGACCAGTCTGTGCCGGGATGGCAGGGTGAAGGGGACTTGGGGATGGTGCTCAAGGCGTTCACGATGCTGCGGGACGAGTTCGATGACAAGTTCCGCAAGATATGGGCGTGATTCGTCCTGATGAGACTGGCAGGTTGTCAGGGGGCATGCAGTGGGGTATGGGCATTTGTCTGGATATCGAGTTGAGAGAGGAATGGCAGAGATGGCAGACTCTTGAGGCTCTTTGTTGAGCTTTTTGCGAGATGAGGGGGAGGATCTGGAGGATCTGGAGGATCTTGGCCGCAAGTGGCCATTGTAAGGAGATTCACAAATTGATGGGAATCCATGACGTCGAGATCAGGGTCGGAGTGCATAGATGATCAGCGCAGAATCATGTTTGTTGCCGCCTATAGCGCTCTCACGACTACTCCGTACTACCTAGTACATTTCAACACGGATCATATGACGCTCCTCCCCGGCTGGGTTCCCTTTTACATTACTCCGCGTATCCTTTTGAAATCCGTGCTGTTTATAGACGACTTGCCTATTTACTCCTGTGATTTATTTTTATTTACTTTTGTGTTTACTATCTTGTTTATATATGGATACGTTGCTGTTTACTATAAACTTGCCCCTTAATCCGTCACTACTACTAATGTACATACCAACTCCTAGCAGCTCACATAATTCCAGCATCAATCTCAAGATATTCTCGAATTACCCTATACAATTGATCAATATGTCATTCTACTCCGTACGATACACATATTGAAATCACATAACATATCCGGTATTCAACAACTTCATCTTGAATTTGAACTTTCAACTTGGCAATGCGCTGATCGATTCCCTTGAGATACCACTACCGGTAGTAGTAGCTATAGCAGGTATAGCAGGTAGTAGTACATCTCTGTAGAAGCCCAGAGTCCTCTCACGAGATGTGTACTAGGTAGCCGCCAGACACAACAGACAACACCAGGACGAGAATCAACATCCCCATTCAACCCAACTCAATCCATCAATCCATTCAATTCAGTCCTACCCAATCCGCAGCTAAACTCAACAAAGTCCCGTTTCCCCCCCCCTTTATCCTCCAAAACCGCCTTTTCACACGTCTCTCCCCCCCCTTTTCAGCAAACACGTCAATACATACGTACTCCGTACAGCGGCATACATGCATGCGTACATACATACATACATACATGCGTGCATACATACAGATATTACCTATTTACAGCAAAGCAGAGAGCTCCGGCTTGATGTGATGATGATATGAGAAATGCGTACCGTGCGCGCGCGCGCGCGCGTGCGTACCGATTCAACATGCATAGTGGTATCTCCTCCGACCCATCCTTGAGATAGATTTTTGTATAGACACAAGGAAAAAGAAAATCCAGAGAGAAAGGGAAGCCAAAGGAGAGCGGGCAAAGAAAAGAAAAGGAAAGAAAACAAGTGAACAACAGAACAAAAAAGAAGTGGTGCAAATGTGTGTAGTCGCAAAGGTGAATTAGCTTTCCGACAGCGCCAGTCCGGAGGAATTTGTTTCAGACATGGATTATTGCATTGAGCATAGCGATGGGGGATGAAGAGGAAATGCCGAAAGGAAGGGAAAATCTTGATCGTGCCCTGGAAAGGAAAACCAATGCTGATTGAGAAAAAGAAGGAAGCAGCGGGGCGGGTCATCTCCAAATGATCGATAGGTCGTCCTCGTCGACTGTGACAGACCCAGAACGAGAAGAGAGGCGGCCGGCGCAATTTCAGGCTGTTGGGGTGCCGTGGGCTGATCGACCGCGTCTCTGGACATTTGCCGAGGGGTCATCAATACTTGGCTCAGTGCCCCTGAGGGTGTCCTGCGGGAGGCATCGCATACGATTGCTGTGCCATCACCACATCGTTGGCCATGTAGGGCAGAGGAGGCGGCGCTGCCATTGATTGCTTTGGTGTCTGTGCCCCCCCGTTGCCGGGAAAGGCGGGGTTTGCACCGGGTTCCAGCAAAGCGGAGAAAAGATCTTTGTACAGGCCGTCGAGAATGAGCAGATCGATCCTGAGCGAGCTCGTCGCCGTGGCAGATTGGCGCAAGAAGGAGCACGTCTTCTCAAAGAGCCCCTTGAGGAGGGACTCGTCGACGAACTGATTGAGAATCGGATCCTTGAAAGCTGCCGTGAGGACGAGCATATTTCCCCATTGCCTACAAGGCGCCCATGTTAGTCGATCCCTTTGGGGGGGGGGCTAGTTTTCACGGGCAATGAACGTGAGCACTTACGCATGCGCCGTTCCAAACACGTTGGTGATGATTGGACGGCCTTGACCGAGCCCGTGGAAAGCCCGCGTGCTTTCTATCAAGGCTTTGATGCCCTTCTGGGCGAGTTCAATTATGGCAGGAGGCAGGTCGCTTGTCGCCGCCGTGCTTGTGGGGATGTTTGGCGCAATGCCATCGCGCAGTCCCGACCATATGATGCTGGGCCTTCCCGGATGGAACTCCTTCTCAAAAGACCACTGCAAGATCTGCCGGACAAAGGGCCGATAGGTGATGACCTGGGCGCCCCAGTATTTGGCCCTCAAGCGGGCCGCCAAGATATCGTTTGCGGGGCCATCCTCCTCGTGGAACCCGAATGTTTGGGGGACCCAGCTCATGTCGGACACGCCGAGAGATACGATGTCGACGTTCTTGAACTTGGCCTTGAACTCTTCAGATTCGACCCGGTTCTTGTCGTCTGGCGAATAGAACAATCGGTGGATGCTGTTGAGGTGCTTCCGAAGATACAGCTGCCCGAGATAGCTGTCCTTGACCCGTTGCTCGAAACCCTTCAGGAGCCGCATGTTCGGGTTCGGCATGTCGTCTTCGTACTGGAGAAGCCCCGAAGGCGGAAGCGGCAACTCGGCGATCAGGTCACTTGGCCCAATAGTGAGTACTTGGTCCTGCAGTGAGAGTAGATCGGAAAAGGAATAGATCGACAGAAACTCACCTCTCGAGCTGCAGGCAGGTCCAAAATGCAAGAGTGATATCGTTGGATTTGGTATCCATAGGCATCTCCGAATTCTGCTTGATCTTATGTAACCTGTCCAGACTCCTGTCACACGATGATACGTCAGACTCTTCTCCCAAGAAGGACGAAAAAAAAAGAAGAAGAAATGAAATGAAAAGAAAAGAAGAGGAAAGAAAAAAAAGGTCAAACTGCAGAGGGATTCCTACGGTCTCATGATAACTTGCAAGGTGTGGCCTGCCTTATGAATAAACGAGAAGCTCTCCAAAGGCCTCGCCAGCTGACCATGAAAGAGTCCCGCGAAGATGTTGGCGTACACGTTCTTGATATTGTGGTAGGCGCCGTGATGGTTGCCCAGGATGTCTGTTGCAAGAGCAAAGTACTCCAAGCCTGGGATGACTTCGTAGTTCTTCTTTGGGCTGTACCCTATGCGGACACTTCCGGCGCCGTGAATCGAGGATCGTCTGCTCTGGGAGCCACGCTCATGCTCTTTCGGAGACGGCAGGCCGGATGTGTGGTGCTGATGCTGAGGCTGAGGTTGCGCGAGGCCGGGGGGCGAGCCTTGAAGAACTGGCGATGGCGGCACACCGTTTCGCATTGCAGGGCTCTCTTGGCCCCCGTTTGGAGCGGCGGCCGGGGGGTCAGGATAGTGCACCACATCGGGGACGTTCTCCCGATGAAGGCAGATCTTCCCGAGGGCGACGATCAAGAGAACCAATGCGCTGTGTATCGAGCGACTAGGCCGGCCGGCCCTCATGGAGACCGAGTTCGTGGATGCCCCGTTGCCGTCGGGGGCAGGGGATCTTTTTCGTTTGTTAGTGGCTGCTGGATCGGCGTACGACGCCACGGCAAAGGCCGTTTTCGAGGACATGGGCTTGGCCGACTTCTGGGTGACGATGGGTAGGGAGTCCAGGAAGTGGCGGACCCACTCGTCGAGCACGTGCGGCTGTATGATGGGATGCAGATTGAGGATGTTCGTCTTGAAGCTATCGACGTAGGTCCAGACCTTGAAATCTGTGAAGTCGGGGTTTCCGTCGAAGCCGAGGACGCCCCCCTGGTAGACGAAGTGGTCGCCCGGGCTCAGGCTTCCAAGCTGGCCCCAGTCCGCGGCAGGTGACGATGATGCGATGTCCGAAACGTCATCCGCCATGTCCACGGACCCATGATCGCCCCCGTCCTTGAGCTGCCGCGCGGTCTTGCTGTCCTCTCCCCGACCGTACACCTTGAGCAGGCCGCGCACTTGCTCGATGGCGACGGGATATTCGCTGATGTACCTGACGCCGGCTTGCTCGAGATGGGTCCTTGTCAAGACCTTGATGGGATCCCAGTCCAGGAGCAGTCCTGCCAGGGTAGTGTGATTGATGGGAATTGCAGGCTCTCCGGGGGCCACGGGCGGGCCGGGCTCCGCCTCGATCTCGTCGTCGACCATCAGTGAATGGGGGATCGGCTCGTTGGATAGGATGGGCCGGTCATGGAACCCGTCCTCGTCGCGCGGAAGGTGTCGCTCCATCGGGGGTGGGGAAGCATGCTTGTAGTCGTCGTCCTCGAAGCTGGGATCTCGTTTGAGGGATGGGGCGCTGTCGTTTCGTCTGGATTCGGCCTCGAGCCTTGAGACTCTGTCGTCCATGCGCTCGAACTGGTGTGAGAGGGAGCCGAGGATGCTCTGAATATTCTGGATGCCTTCCAGAATATCGGCCTGCGCCTTGTCGGTGCTGATCCTACAAAGTCAGTTGGGAAAGCCCCACGTTCACGATAGATGGGTATCGTGGGGATGGGGCGGGCTTACGCCTTCGGCACGGGATCGCGGTATCGACATTCCGTGCCCTTATCCCTGCACGTTTTGCAAGGCTTGAGCTCGTCGCATTTTGCCTTGAGTTGCCGGCACTGGTCGCATGCCTGTGGGAAACATCAGTCCGGGTTCTGGAACGGTCACGTCGAGCGGGATAGAGCAGACCTGAGAGGCCCTCGTGTTCTTCTTCTTCGAGACATTGGAGTTGTAGACGCCATAGTAGGATTCCTGTTGAGATACATACGGCCCTGGCTGCTCGTATTGCGCATGATGGGGTATGGGAGTTGGGGGTCCGCATGTCGGAGTCCGGTAGCCACCGGGAGTTGGAGGAACCGAAGGTGCGTTTTCGTAATTCATATGCCGTGGCTGACCGTCTGGAAATGGTGGTGGTGGTTGAGGGTGGGAATGGGAGTGAGACGACATGATCTGCGATGTAGGTGCTATAGGCTCGGGCGCATGACCCGTGGAGCTGGGTCGACGAATATCTTCCGACTCTCGTTTGATGACGGCCGATCCCCGAGGCGGATAGGAATGGAAGAAGGAGTGAGAATGTGTCGGTGAAAGAGGTGGTTGCTGCTGCTGCTGCTGCTGAGAAGGCGGAGGCGGAGGCGGCTGATGTTGCTGTGGATGCTGCTGCTGCTGCTGCTGCTGCTGTGAAGACGGTGATGAATGGGGCGGCGGCGGCGGCGGCGGCGGCTGTTGCTGGTGTGATGGCTGACGAAAAGGGTCTTGCATGGGAGCGAGGAGTTCCTGTTCGTGGTGTCGACGATCAACGTCTTGGTGGAGAGGGGCATGTCCGTGAACGGGCAATGCCTGGGTCGTCGGTGGCTGGTGTGCCGCTGGAAGCTCAGATGGACGGGAGGGCGCGTAGGGCGGGAAGGAAGAGTTCGGGGCCGGGAGCTGGTGTTGAGGAGGAGGAGCAGGAGGAGCAGGAGGGCCGGAGGGCGGGTGGTGGTTCGGCGGAGGCAGCTGAGGAGCCGGGGCATGAGAAAACGAGTGAGGGGGGTGAGGGAGCGAGTGAGAGTGAGCGTGGGAGTGAGCGAGCGGGTGCGAGTGCGGGCTCGGATGCGGATGCGGTTGCGGTTGCGGTTGCGGGTGAGGGTGAGGGTGAGGGTGAGAGTGAGGGTGAGG
>NQYQ01000017.1:166833-196960 GCA_003055925.1 Escovopsis sp. Ae720 | reverse complement strand
CCCCCCCCCCCCCCCCCAACCCTCCTGCGAGATCGATCGAAATGGGGGACGGGTCGATGGATGGCCCGACGGGTCGGCGCCTGTCAGAACTTGACAAGCCCGCCGCGCCGGGCCCATTCTCGACCATGGCCATGGCCAGCGCTGGCAGCTGCTGCGAAATTGCACCTCGCCGGCTGCACATATACGAGAGTCCTCCGTATGTACGGCAGATTCGCAAATTGCAGTACGCCGGTCTATTGGAGGGACTACGGGTATGCGCGGCGCAGTATCGAGGACTAGTACGGAGTACGAAGACCCGTAGGTAGTACGGAGTACTACTCCGTGGCATCTGCGCGCCGACTCGACTCGAGCGAGGACAGGACTGCACCGTTCGTTGGTCGATTTTTTTTTTCGTCGACGTTTGAGATTCCGCGGGCGCTGTTGGGCGTGCTCTGTGGCTCTGGGTATAGGGGAGGGGGGGGGGGGGCCCTTTCGATGCGCCAAGCCCATGAGCCATGGATCCATCTGCCGTCGTCGGCGCACTCGCTGGAAAAGCCGTGCCGGCACTGAGTACTCCGCGTATCCCGTATCCCGTATCCCGTACTCCGTATATCGTGCTCGTACTCCGTGCTCGTGCTCCGTGTGGACGTGCTCATACGGTATGCGAGTATGTACATACGAGTACGAGTACAGGTGCCGGCAGGGCAGGCAGGGCAGGCAGGGCAGGTGTATGCATGTTGGGCGCGCGCTGCCGGGCTCGGGGTGCCGAAAAAGATCGGGCCGCGCTCGTCCTGGAGACCTCCTGCCCATGCATGGTGCCGCGCCCTCCTCCACGGGACGCCGCGGATCCGTGGGGGGAATGCCCTGGCGCGCGCCCTGTACATACATACATACATAAATACATACGTGCGAGTATGTACATGTGTACGAGTCCGTATGTATGCATGTGTGTATGTGTGCGCCTGATGCAAACGGACGGGCGCGATGGGCTGTGGGTGTCGCGGCCACTTCGTACATACGGAGTACATACGTGCGGGTACGGGAGCGCAGATCGAATGCTGTGGATGGATTTGCGTGGCGTGTTCCGTATTGCGTATTGCGTATCGCGCATCGCGTACTGTGCCACGGCATGGAGCGGTGGCCAGGGATAGTGTGACGATGAAGGCGTGTCGTCGCATCGCGGTGGGCTCCTTTGCCGGGTCTGTCTTGGGCGTGAGGGGGGACGCACGGCCCGGATGCTTGCTGTCCGAGAAACGAGATCGCGATGGTGGTGGTGATGTGAGCGGCTGGATGCTTCTTCGTGCCGCGCACAGCGCGAATGGTAGTAGGAATTCGTCCTCGGGTTTTCTTCATCCGTCCAGCTTCCTCCTCTTCCGCCGCGATTCCGTCCCGGGACCATCCCCCAGAGGCACGATCCCGCCTGCCGACCTTTCCCGCTTCCTTTTCCCCTCCTCGTCCTCATCGTCTTCCTCCTCATGGTCCTCGTCGTCCTGCGGCTCCGTAAACACCAAGTGCCCGTTGCGCCCGAGGGCCTCCCTGCCCGCCTCCTCCAGCAGCACCCCAAACGCGAGCAGCGCCGTCTCGTCCATGCTGCACTCATCGACGCAGCCCCCGGCGCCCCCGGTGAGGTTCCTTTGCTGCGGCAGCGCGGCGTAGAAGCGCCCCGCGTACGCGCCCACCGCGCGCAGGAGCTCGCTCGAGGGGAGCACGCCGCGCCCCGCGCGGGGCAGGTCGCGCTCGTGCGCGCGGTAGATGTCGTGCTCGGCGTAGCGCGCGGGGGCGTCCTTGCGACGGAAGAGGACGTCCTCGGGGGCGAGGCGGACGGTGCTGCTGCGTGGGAGATGGGAAGACGGGGGGTCGTCTGCGGAGGGGAGGGGGGGGTCGAGGGCCGCGCGGCGGAGGGTCTTGTCGTAGGTGACTCTTCCTGCGTGGCAGAGTCAGTCTCTTGATAATGGTGCGATGTGATGATGGCGACTGAAAGAGGAAAAGAGAGGAATAGAGGAAGAGATACCTGCTGTGGCGTCGTAGACGGTTGCGAGGACGCGTTTGCTTCGGCGACGCGGGGGAGCTGGGAGGCGCGACGAGGGCTCGGCGTCTGTGTTGAAATCGCCGGTCTCTGCGAGCGTGTCGTCGCCTGATAGATGGTTTCTGTAGGCCATTGTCTCTGGCTTTTCTTTCCACCCGATGGATTGAAATGGCCGAGCAGAGGAAGGGCCCTTGTCCTACTCCATGGGCGGGGTCGAAGGCTGCTCTCGTCAAACAGGTTCGGAGAGAGAATGCAATGGCCCTTTCACAAGGATCATGTTATCGTGTTGCCATTCATACCGGATGGTCAGTAGCTGCAGAGGCTCCGCGGCATGGGAGCGAAAGGTCTGGAGCGATGCAGGTTGAAGGTTGACGCGGGGTGCGTCGCTGGCCTTTGAGGAAATTATTTTTCTACGGATTTATTTTCTATTTTTTTTTTTTTGGGGGGGGGGGTTGTTTCCCCTCTTTCGAGCTCAGCCTCGTCTTTGGAAGTGACATCATCGCTCAACTTGGACTTCGACTTCAACTTCAACTTCAACTCCACCTTTCAACTCTCACATTGTCCTCAACCTCGACCTGGACATAGACTTGACAAAAGAGCTTCTCGATGACACGACGATTATGAGGGTGACGACGGCCATTGGACTATGATCAGATGATGCCATTCTCCCTTGTCCAGCCGACGCCGTGGGCTGTGCGTCTCCCGTCTTCGTTGCGACGACAGTGATCAACCCCGAGAGAGCAGAGTCGACGCAAATGCTCGCGCATGGAGCCTCGCCGCCTGGCCCGGGAAGCGGGCGATTCGCGCCACCGCGAGTTCGCTCAGTCCCTGGCATCCGACCTGATCCGCCGCTTTGCGCCTGCTCCGCAGCACCGCTTCGACGGGGGCGCAGTCATTACCGGCATTCACGCGCAGGCACCTGTCGATCCGCGCACCCAGCTCGACCGCCCGCACGACCTGCGCGCCCACGGCGCCGGTGCCGGTAGCCTCGCCCTCGAGAAGTTCGACGGCCGCATCCTTGTCTCCGGCGGCGCGGACGGCTCCATCAAGATATGGGACCTTGAGGACTGTCCGAGCCCGAACCAGACGCACACCTTCCGACCGAAAGCCACCATCGCGCGATACATCCCCCCTGACGTGCCCAACACCACGGCCCACGATGGGAACATAATGGTTGCGCGGGGGCTGGACGGCAAAGCAGGGGCGGGAGGAGCAGGAGCAGGAGCGGGAGCGGGAGCAGCAGCAGACAGGCCTCGGGGCCACAGCCACGGCATCACGCACCTCGCCTTCTACCCGTTCGACCCGGACGCCTTCCTCTCCAGCTCCTACGACAAGACGCTCAAGCTCTGGTCGACGCAGCGCGCCGCGCTCTCCGCCGCCTTCGACCTCAATGCCAGCATCTACTCGCACTCGACCAGCCCCGTCGGCCAGCACCTCACCGTCGCCTGCGCGACGCAGCACTCGAGCGTGCGCCTCGTCGACCTGCGCTCCGGCTCCGCCGTCCAGGCGCTCGTCGCCCACGGCGGGCCCGTGCTCTGCACCGCATGGAGCCCGCGCCACGAGCACCTCCTCGCGAGCGGCCACGCCGACGGCAGGGCCCGCATCTGGGACATCCGCCGCGCGGGCGGCGTCGTCGCGCAGCTCGACCAGGAGGACTCGCTCGGCGTCGTGCACCGCCACCAGCACGCCTCGGCATCCCGGCCATCGTCCGCGTCCGCGTCCTCCGCGGGCGCCGCGCAGACGAGGCCTCGCTTTCGCGCCTCGGCGCTCGCACACGACGAGGCCGTCAACGGGCTGCTGTGGACCGACGACGGGCGGTACATCGTGTCGGCCGGCCTTGACCGCCGCATCAGGGTCTGGGACGCGGATAAGGGCGCAAACACACTCGTCAGCTTCGGCCCCATCGTGCAGAACCAGCATGTCCGGACGGCCAGCTTCGTCGTCTGCCCCACGGGCCTGCTCGCCGGCGGTGCCACGGCGGCGACGGGGGCCGGCAGAGACAGGTACGCGGGCGGCGGCGGCGGTGGTGGTGGTGGTGGCAGCGGTGGCAGCCAGGTGCTCATCTGGCCCAACGACTACGAGATCCTCATGCTGGATTTGCACGGCGGGACGGTCCTCGCTCGCCTGAAGAGCCCCGGCGCGGTTAATCCCCTGCGACGCGGGGCGGCGGCAGTAGGTGGTGGTGGTGGTGGAGGAGGAGGAGGAGGAGGAGCCGGCGAGACGGCGAGGAACCGCATCACCAGCATTGCCTGGCGCAGCGCGGGGGGCGGAATGGGCCAGGTCGGCCCGCTGATGGGCGGGGGCGGGTCGGCGGGCGCCATCTACAGCGCCCACCTGGACGGGCAGATCCGGGCGTGGATGCCTGCGCTGGCGGGCTCGGACGACGCGGGCGGGGGCTTGGGCGAGGACGACGACGACGACGAGCTCAACGAGGACAGCGAGGTCAGGAGGAGGAAGAGGAAGGCGGTAGATGATGCGTATAGGAGCCTGATGGGCAAGAAGATTACGTTTACGTGAACACATCGAACTTGTGCTCTCTCTCTATATATAGAAGGATAAGGGAAGAAGGAAGAGAAGGAACTTGAGAGAATTACAAAGAGCTGTATGCTTGAGCGGTTGAGATTGTAAATGCCAAAGTTCAACAACGAATGGAAAACAAAAAGGAAAAAAGGAAAAGAAAAAATAAGGATGGACGAAAAGAAAAAACGTCCACAACGCCATGCCTTTTTCTCGATCCCTCAGACGCTGCTTGGAACGCCCCTGGGCCCATGGCATAATCTCTCACTTGACGACCACGACGAAGCACAGCCAGCCATCCGGGTAGGCAGCCTCCCTCATGAGCTCGGCCAGCGGCGCGTCAAAGGGCGCCGCGACGCCGTGCAGCAGGACGTCGGCCATGACGGGCCCCCTGCTGCTCGGGAACAGCAGCGGCATGGCGTCCCTGAGGGCCTCCCCGAGCAGCCTGGGCTCGCCGGCGGCGCGGTGCACGGCCGGGACGAGGGTCTGCACGACCCTGAATGCGCCGGCCGGCTCGGGGCCGGTACCGGCTGCCGCGGTCTTGTCCTTGGGGTCGGGGCTGGGGTTTGGGTTGTTGGAGGACGGGATGTAGACGCGCAGGGGCACGTGCCTGAGGGCGGTTGGCGCATCGAGCAGGCGGGCGTGGACGCGGGAGTAGGCGGCGAAGTCGTTGTCGACGACGGCGTGCCAGAGCTGGGTGGTGTGCTCCTTTGACATCTTCATGATCTGGTTTGCGTTGCCGTTGCGCACGAAGTCGGCCTCCTTGACGCTGTTGAGGAATGTGTCTGCGATGTCCCACGAGACGCCGTCGTCGACGACGAGGCGCCAGGGCGCTGCGCCATTGCTGCCGGTGCCGGTGCCGCGGTCTCCGGGGATGTTTCCGGTGCCGGTGCTGGTGCTGGTGCTGGTGCTGGCGCGGTCTGCGTGGGCAGGGGCCGGGCGGTAGAGGTCCGCGAGCAGGCCGACGGCGAGGTTGCGCAGCTGGACGCCCTCGGAGTGGAAGCTCGAGCAGGGCCGGCGGAAGAAGGCGGACAGGCGCGGCAGCAGGAGCGCGAGGTAGCTGAAGCGCGGGACCGAGGTGATGAAGGGCGTGCCGGGCGACGAGGGGTGCGTGATGTGGAGGGGCACGTGGGCGGCCCAGAGGGTCTGGGCGATGGCGGAGGACATCACGACGAGGCGGGCAGGGCGGGCATTGTGGGGGGCGAGGGCCGCGAGCGCATGGGCGAAGGCAAGGTGCGGCGTGACGATGTCGTGCTCTCTCTCTCTCGTTTCCGAATGAAACCCCCCTGCGCGAGTGCGACGACGACGACGACGAAGCCGGTGATGAAGGTGCAAGTTGCGGGTTGGCGATGATGCTTGATCGGAGGCATCGAAGTTGAATCTGGAGGAGGCGCCTCTTTGGGGAGAATATTGCGCTAGTCTGTAATTGGTTTAGCGTGTATGGGATCTGGGGAGAGCTTGGTGAGGGAAGGTGCGGAGCATTTTCTCGTCGGGATCGCTCCTTCCCCGGCCGGAATGCGGTGCCACGTCGCGTCTCCAAATCATTTTCAAACTCCTCGCGGACTCTTCCTCTCCATCTCTCCATCTCTTCATCTCTTCATCTCTTCATGACTCTGTCTCTTCATGACTCCCATGACTTGGTCATCCCGTCTGTGCGACAAGATACCCGCATCCTTCATTGGCCGTCGTCATTCGCGGGAGAGCGAGAGCCAGAGTGACTGGAGCCCCCAGATGCTGGACTTTCCGGCGGGCGTCACACGGCTAGGGGAGGGTTCGGCAGGACAGGACCCCCCGGGGCTCGCTTGGAGGAGCTGATGCTTGGCTGCAGTCGACATGGGAGTTGCCAGCATGAAATGGTCATCTTGTTTTCAAGCAGGTTGAGTTCTTGCTGACGAGGCTTGCAGGAACATGGATCCGAGACGAATGACGCACGATACCAACTTTCCCAAACGAGAAACGGCATGCCGTTTGCCTTCACAGTTCGAGGATGCAACTCCATAATAGTGAACGTCTGCATGAGACATACTGTCTCGTCTCCAACCGGTTACCAAACTGAAGAAGCCTCCATCAACTCCAGGACCGCCATCGTCCACCCGACCGCCAGGATCATCCAACTAACTGCCTTGTCACAGTCACACAAGGCCTCACACCTCCGATCGGAATTACATGCCTCCCTGGCGCTCCTGATACGTCTTGTCCCCTCCGTACGTCTTGCTCCCGTCCAGGTCGCTGTCCACGCGCGGGTCCATCTTGTTCATCATGTCCGACTTGTGCGGCCCCGCCGTGTGAGGCGCCGGCCCGGTCGAGGCGTACGGGTACGATCCGCCGGTCCCGCCCGCGCCCGCGCCCGCGCGACCAGTCTCGCCGTACGGATCCGAACCATGTGCTCCCTGCTGCCCGGTGCCGCCATAGCCTCCGGCGCCCTGAGTGCCGGTGCCGGTGCCGGTGGTATAACCGCCGGTCCCATGTTGGGATCCGCCGCCATAGCCCCCGGCGCCGTACGTTCCGGCGCCGAACGTGCCCGTGCGAGGCTCGTTCTGGGCCGACTCGAAATCGGGATCGTGGCGGGGGTCAGTCCCCGCACCGAGGCCGCCACGGCTTCCGTGATGAGCGCCATGGGTCTGGTGGCCCTGGGTGCCCTGGGTGCCCTGGGTTCCGTAGCCCTGTGAGCCGGTCGTCGCGGACCGGTCCGGGTTCATGCCCATATTCCGGCTGTAGTCGCGGTCCGAGTCCACCCTCGGGTCCATCTTGTTGGCCATGTCGGAGCTGTGGGGCCCATCCGTCCGGCCCGCAGGGCCCCTGGCACCGCGGTTGGCGGCCTGGCGCTCGTCGTAGGCGCCGGTGGTGCCGCCCTCGCCGGTGCCGGCGCCGTAGCCGTAGTTCTCGCTGGACGAGTACGGCTCGTTCTGGCCGCGGTCGTAGGCCTCGCGCTGGTCGCGCTCCGTCTCGGAGCGCGGGTGGGACTTGGACTGGCGTGAATCCTTGGCGTCCTTCTGCTGCTGCTGCTGCTGCTGCTGCTGATGGTGCTTGTCGGACTTGTCAGAGTGGAGGGCCTCCTTGACCTTGTTCATGAGAGAAGACATGTTGGGCAGTTCAAATGAGCTGTGCCTATGATGATGTGATTGCTGATTTTGATGAATATGATTGTTTTTGACGATAACTTTCGTGAAAGAATTGGGCGCGAGAGCTCTTATAGACCCGTATGGGATCGATCAATGATGGCATTCTTGAAAAAGCACTTTCTCCCCGTTTATCTGCATGTCTGCTGCTGATCCCCAGAGTGAAAACCCGCCTCATCTCGCCGATCCCCCCATGAGTCTCTCCCACCTCGTTCAACGAGGTCGAGGAGGCGCAGGGAGGCGTAAGGGGTACCACACGGAATTTTCGACGGCCCTGTTTCTCTCCCCTCCCGCCTGGGCTTTGATGTTGCATCCGCGTCATGCTGATCCCGAGCTGACGAACGCGCAGAGGCGGCGGCCTGGTTTTTTTGCGGGGCATGACGCAGCGGCGGCCCCTTTTTTTTTTCTTGCGGGAGGCGCCATTTGCCGATCTGCACACGGAATATATTGTTATTGCGGTTTGTTGCACAAGACCTCGTTATTGGGAGAAAGGGACGCGTACGACAAAGGATTCAAGGTTGAAACGCCCTGGATAGCACTCTTTGCTGTGGTGCTGAGAGTGGCGATGGCGACTGATATCATGCTTACATCATGGGGGGGTTGAGGCCGAGGCCTTGCGTGGTTTGTGCTTCCATGATTACATACAGGCTGTGGGACAGGACTTCGGTGAGTTTGGTGGAACAGAGGGATGAGAGGGATGGCAATGGAGATGCAAATGGATGGAAAGTGGGAGGTGAGGGTATCGTGATGACTGGCTCGGACTGGTGGATGTGAAGGACAAAAGAAACTATGGCAATCATCATGAGGCACATCACGGAACGCGCTCAAGTGGATATCAAACATTCTCATTGAGTGGCATATTCCTCTTGTAGAAGATACTGGCAAACATTCGTTCACATAATCTATGTCATGGGGATCATAGAAGACAGCCATTGAACGCGAAAGAGTCCTCCCCTATCATACCCCTGACCCCTCGTGTAAGTCAACACCGGCACCCCCGTCATTCACCTCTCTCTCGCTTCGCTATCACATCAATTGGCATCATCAGGATGCATCTCCCACCACAGCGCATCTCCCTTCAAGCAGCGCTCCGACCGAACCAGCGTCGATTGCGGCGCGGCGCACCGTCCGCCACGGCGCGCCCCTCGCGGCGACGCACCCAGAAATGCCCGACCAGCGCGGACGCGAGCCACAGGAGGGCAGAGAGGAAGACGAACGCCTCGGTCGTCTTGTACCGCGAGCAGGACGCGAGCCAGGGGGACACGCCGCGCCAGCGGGAGGGATGATAGCAGCTCCCGTCGGACCACTATGTCATCTTCATCAGCGTCCATGATTCTTCTTCAAGCGCAAGCAGTCTATACTCATCGACCGCCCGAGGTTTTCTATTTCTTTATTTTTTATTTTCTTTTTTTTCTTTTTTTTTTGCAAATGAGAAGGAGACTTGGGGAACGAATAGGAAAAAAAAAGGGAGGGATCGCGACGGAACTCACGTCAATCAGCAGCCCAAAGGAGATGAACCACGCAAGGCTCAGCACCACGTCCACGGGCCAGTGCGTCAGCGCCCACGAGAAGGGGATGAGCCACAGAAGGGACAGCAGGATGGACAGCGCGGCGAGGACGAGCGTGTAGATGAGCCGGCTGAGGGACCAGGACGAGAATGTGTGGTGTAGGCGGTGGACGTACCAGCCCGTGATGCCGGCGATGATTACGGCGGCGACGAGCTCGAGGGAGCGGAGGAGGAGGCTGACGGGGCGGGCGAGCGCCATTGTTCTCTGTCGTCTTGTTTCTTTCACCTTTGACCCAGGTTTGTGACTCTTTGTTACCCGTGACCACTCTGAGCTTCTGGGTCCTTTGGTGCTCTTGAACCCATCCGGTCTCTACATATGCCTGGGCGTGATCTTTTCGCAGGACGGAAGATGCATGGAGGATCTGTAGAGCGTGAGCGGAAGATGATTCCAAGAAAATAAGAGAAGGGGACGGGATATATGTGATTTCACGAATCTGCATAGCGCGGCAAGACGGCATGGGGTCGTTTCACGGACGAGTGACGATGACCATGGAAAATGACGAGAGCTTCATGGCGAGGTTCCACCACGCGGACCAGACAAACTTGGAACTGCCTGGCTGGAAAGCCGCTTGCTGCTCCCCTTGATATCTCGTGATTGGCTTCCCAAGGGGAGGGGGAAGGGGGAGGTTTGGTTGACACATGGAATTCTGCCTCCAAGCCCGTGGAAGATGCACAAACAGGGTGCTGCGAGGTGATACAAGCTCTTTGAGCTTGAAACCTGTTTTGGAGGCGGGAGCGGGTCGGGCTGGATGACATGCTGTGGCTTTCTCTGTGCCGCCTCAGTCCAGACTCCAGAGGGTGAGGCAGAGGCAGAGGCAGAGGCAGAAGTGATTTGAGAAGGTTGAGCGATTCGAGATGGGGCCAGACAGAAGAGGGCCGGGAAGGACACCAGGTCTCCCAGGCGTGAAAGACAATGAGGTCAAGGCGAGGGTGTGATCTCGGCCTCCGCCAAACGCATCGCCTGGCGTTTTCATCTTCATGTCCGCCGATGTACTAAATGCGCAAGGTCGGCGCATTCATTGCCTGCGTCGTCAACAAGAGACCAGATAATGAAGAGTCCGTCCGAGATGGTGACCTTTGTTTCTCGCTGTTCAAATACAGCACCGCGGACAATGGACCTGCTCTTCATGGGAGACAAAGAGCCCGTGTCGTTGCGTTTCCAGTTGCAAGATCGAGAGGACGGAGAACAAAGAAAGCCATGAGTTCATATATCGGCCGAGCCGACAGATCAGCTCCAGCAATGACCTGGACCATGGATGCGATGATAACAGCGCATTTTCACGTCTCTTTGCCTCGTTTCGCTTCGTGTCTTCGAAAAGGATTCCCCCTTGTGCGCCTGTTCAACGCAATCAAGGAAAAAATCACCAACATCATCATGCCTCGCATCAAGTTCATCAACCTGAAACTGGCCAGCGCCGCCAAGGGTGTGGTCGCAAACACGACAGAGCATCAGGGCGTCAAGGAGCTGGGGACCGGGCCGGAGAGGCTGGCCCCCTGGTGGCCTCTCCTCGAGCAGGTTCTTGCCGCGGCGAGCGCCCAGGACCAGCCTCAGCCAGGAACCGGTGCCGATGAATCAGACTGCCAGACAGTTCAGCTGCCGTTAGAGACGAACCTGGATCATCTTGACGCGCTGGAGTGGGATAATGCCCAGGCGAATGTCCAAGCCAGTATCCAGGCCGACGCCAACGCCTCCTGGATCTGCCCCCCTCCGCCCGAGTATCAAACCCCCGTGATCGTCCATCGCGCCCCCGCCTTCCCCTCGCGCATCATCGAGAATGGTGTCTTCCCACCCTTGCAGTCCAAGCAGCCCAAGAACTGGAAGACGTTGGAGAGATTGATCCGATACGCGCCTGTAGGCCTGCAGTACCCCAGCGAGGAAGAGTACAGGTGCTGGCTCCGACGGACCGCCGCGGACCCCAACCCGGAGACCCTGATCTGGGAGATCTCCTCCCTCATCGACAGGTACCCCACGGAGAAGCACTACCTGACGGCCATCCGAAAGATGATCGACAACGTGCCGCCCACGGCCGCGTACAACGCCGGCCTGCTGGCCCCTCAGCCAGACTTCTTGCAGGGCATCGACATGCCCGGGTTTGGGGACGTTAGGGTAGAGCACATCCCCGGAGCGGTACTGTTTGAGCGAACCGACGACTCCATCACGCTGGCCCACGTGGCGGGTGAGTTCTTCGGGGCCACGAGCAACGAGGAGAGGTTCGCCGAGATGTGCAGCTCTCACGCGGGCGCGGCACTCGTGTTCGGTCGAAACAACGCCTTGAAACACGCCCGCCGGCCCGACAAGCCGGGCCACGCTCACGTCTTGACCTTTATCACGAACGCATCGAATATCACCTTCTACGCGCACCATGCGACGCAGGCGACGGGGCAGGACGGCGAGGAGAAGCTCGAATACCACCAGTACCCGCTCTTGACGACAAATCTCAGGGACAGCTATGAGAATTTCAAGAAGGGGTGGGCTCAGCTGAGGAACTGCCAGCAGTTTGCATTCGAGAAGTCCCACGAGCTGCGAGATCTGCTGGAGAAGCAGCACCTCGCTCATGGTGCCGCATGCTGGGCACTCCAGGGGAAGGGAGGTCCGCGAAGCCCTATCAAAGCGAGTCAGCTTCTTCAACCGCGGCCTCTTCTTCCTCCTCGTCCTCCTCGTCCTCCAAAAGCAAGACGGGGTAAGCGTGCCACTACTACTCATGGTGAGGATCAAGCCGATCAAGGGCAAGGGAATGGAGGGAAAGGTAGTGGAGGAGGAGAAGACTGTGATGACGATCGCCACAACGGGACGGTCATCAGGAGCAAAGTCGCACCGAAACGACGGACAAAGCGCAAGATGGACAATCGCGTTAGCAGGTTGACTGCGGATCATGGAGAGGATCAGGAAGAAGCGGGCTCCGGCAAAGGAGAGGAGGGAGACAAAGATGGCCAGAGGCCCGCGGTGAAGAAGCAGAAGAAGCGATGCTAGAACCGCACCGCATATGTGCATATGTACAATTAGTACTCCGTATCTGCAATTGTTATCCTGAAGATTTTAAGATGTCGTCGTTACTCTCCCGAGAATCAAGTCTTGGTCCACTCGAGTCTCGGTCCGTTAATTCGAGTACGAGACCGGCGGCTCATTGCGTGATGCGTGATGCGTTATCAACTTGACCCCTGGCCTCTTCCTCGCAGGCCGTTTGCATCCCCATCTTCCAGCTGCGAGACAAGGATCCACGATAAAGTCGAAGTCGAGTTCTCGTGATTTTGCGGAAACCGGGGCCCCGCTTCCGGAAGCGAGGCTCACTCCTCGTGATTTCGTTCGACGGTCTGTCTGTGCTCGTAAGAAGCTGGAGCTTCGGGAGGACGGGGGTGAGATCTGGCCCACGCTTGTCTGAGATGGATGGCTCCAAGCTCCGTTCTTCGGGACTGCAAAGGTTTGGTGTTAGTAATGGTTTGTGAGGGATGAGCCTAGTTCGGAGCCGGCCTGACAGGGATTCATGATGGCGAACCCATACCTGTAAGCACTGAAGCCTGCTACTGAACTGGTCCGGGGATAGTGGAGGAGCCGCTGCGATGGCATCAATGGGTCTGTCGGATGGCGAAGGAGATAATCGAGGGCGAACGAGTCCGTGACGACGACGACGACGACGACGACGATGATGATAGCGCGAAAGGGAAGAAGAAGAGGGAGAGTTGAGGTTGGAAGAGAATAGTATTCAAGAAAATATTTCACGACGAACATACCTGATAAGGATGGAAATAAAATGAATGAAATAAAAAGGTAAGATAAAAAATATAAATTCCAGTCGAAAATCCTTCGAACGGAAGGAGCGCTTCAATGACTCCGGGGAAGGGGCGGGGTTGGTGACTCCTGCCCGCATTGACGGCGGAGCACCGGCGGGGCAGGAGGGGCAGCGAGGGAAGGAGCCGCCGGATGACCAGGAACCCGCGGCAGGCGCTGCCCGAACGTTTTACAGGCACTCTTTCAGAGGAAGGAGCGCAAGCGGGGGCCGCTGAAACGACACAAAAAAAAAACCCGCGCTGAAAATGGCCTGGAAATGGCATCATTGATGGGCACAACTCTAGACTCCAGCGCCGCGTCGTCATCGCCTCCGCAACCGCATCCGAACCCGCTTCAGCATTGCTTGATCCTGGGCCGCCTCAATCTACTCCGGACTCGTACTCCGTATCGCTTGTCGACGACGTCGGGGGCCATCCCTCCAATCCTCCATCGTTCCCAATGGGCACCCTGATCTCCGCCCAAGCTGTCATCAATGATCCATTGACTCGAGGTCTATATAAGCTTCACAGGCAATCCCGCATCGCTCGTCAGTTCGTCTTCGTCTCCAATTTCCCCCTCCCTCATCCTCATCCTCCCCCTCCTCCTGCTCCTCCTCCTCTTTATCTCCTCATTCCCCTCATTCACATTGACGCTAAGGCTATCGTGGTATAGGATCAAATCTCTGCTCTCATCCTGCCTGCTGCCATAGGCCCGCGCCTTGGTTGATCTCGATCTACTCTCCTGCTTCCACCTCATGACACCTATCTCGCTCTTTACGATACCCATCCTGAGTTTGTTTTACCCTTAACCATCATTCTTCCCCCTTTCCCCTTTCCCTTCCCCCCCCCCCCCCCCCTCCTTTCTCCCTCCGGCCACTTTGACACCATGGTTTCCTCTTCTCCTCAGCGTGGCGTTCGCATCGCCATCGACCGCGGCGGCACCTTCACGGACTGCGTCGGCGAGTACAATGGCTCCGAGATCATCATCAAGCTCCTCTCTGAGGACCCCGCAAACTACAAGGATGCGCCGCTCGAGGGAATCCGCCGCATCATGTCCCACTTCCTCAAGCGCGACATCCCCCGTGGCCAGCCCTTGGACACCTCCCTCATCGACTCCATCCGCATGGGCACCACCGTCGCCACCAATGCCCTCCTCGAGCGCAAGGGGGAGAAGATCGCCATGGTTGTCACCTCGGGCTTCAAGGACTGCCTGACCATTGGCAACCAGTCCCGCCCCAAGATCTTCGAGCTGGCCATCAAGAAGCCCGACGTCCTCTACGAGCAGGTCGTAGAGATCGACGAGCGTGTGACCCTCGAGGACTATGCCGAGGACCCCGAGAGGAGATTCACCGAGGCGAGCGCCCGCGTCGGCTCCGCCGAGGCCCAGACTCACGAGCTGGTCCGCGGTCTGTCGGGCGAGACTGTCCGCATTCTCAAGCGCCCGGATCACCAGTCCATCCGCCAGAAGCTGCAGGCCGTCTACGACTCCGGCATCCGCAGCGTCGCCGTCTGTCTCATGCATGGCTACACCTTCCCCGATCACGAGGCCCTGATCGGCAAGATTGCCAGGGAGGTCGGCTTCGAGCACATCTCCCTGAGCCATGAGCTCATGCCCATGGTCAAGCTCGTGCCTCGCGCCACCTCCGTCTGCGCCGATGCCTACCTCACCCCCGCCATCAAAAAGTACATCAACGGCTTCCAGGCCGGCTTCGAGGGAGGTCTCGGGTCTCAGAGCGTCAAGCATGGCCAAGGACCCAAGGGAGCCCGCTGCGAGTTCATGCAGAGCGACGGTGGGCTTGTCGATGTAGCCAAATTCACCGGTCTCAAGGCCATCCTGTCGGGTCCCGCCGGAGGTGTCGTGGGTTATGCCATGACATCGTACGATGAAAAGACCAAGACTCCCGTCATTGGCTTCGACATGGTGAGATTCCCTGTTCTCTGAGAATGACTTCAATGCACTGAAGCGCCATCCATTCTGACCTCTACTCTCCAGGGTGGCACCAGCACAGATGTCTCTCGTTTCGGTGAAGGCCGCTACGAGCACGTCTTCGAGACCACCACTGCAGGCGTCACCATCCAGTCCCCTCAGCTCGACATCAACACGGTCGCTGCAGGTGGCGGTTCGAGGCTCTTTTTCCGAAATGGCCTCTTCGTCGTCGGTCCCGAGTCCGCTGGAGCTCACCCCGGCCCTGCCTGCTACCGCAAGGGCGGCCCCGCCACCGTCACCGACGCCAACCTCTACCTTGGCCGTCTGCTCCCCGAGTTCTTCCCCAAGATCTTTGGCAAGAACGAGGATGAAGCTCTGGACTGGGAGGCCAGCAAGAAGGTGCTCGAGGAGCTCACCCACCAGGTCAACAGCGAAACAGGGAAGAACCTCAGCGTGGACGAGGTGGCCTTTGGCTTCTTGACCGTTGCCAACGAGGCCATGACGCGGCCCATCCGCGCTATCACGGAAGCCAAGGGCCACGACACCTCGAAACACCGTCTTGCGACCTTTGGTGGCGCCGGCGGTCAGCACGCCGTTGCCATTGCCAAGTCCCTTGGCATCCGCCAGATCCTCGTGCACCGCTACTCATCTGTCCTGTCCGCCTACGGCATGGCCCTCGCCGATGTTGTCGACGAGCGCCAGGAGCCCGAGTCTTCGGTGTGGCAGGATGGCGGCAGTGTCGTCGGCGAGCTGCAGGCCAAGATGGAGAAGCTCAAGGAGAAGTCGCGGGAGGCGCTCAGAGATCAAGGCTTCGAGGACAAGGATATCGTCTTTGAGGAATACCTCAACATGCGCTACCGCGGCACGGAGTCGGCGCTCATGATCGTACGGCCCAGCGAGGAAGAAGCCAGGGAGTGCTTCGGCGGCAAGGACTGGGAATTCGGCCAAGCTTTCATCAAGCACCACCTCGGCGAGTTCGGCTTCAACCTCGACGGCAGAGACCTGATCATTGACGACGTTCGTGTCCGAGGCATCGGCAAGAGCGATCGCCACCGAGAAAGGACCGTGGATGAGCAGTTGAAGACGATCGAGCGCAGAGCCGTGTCCGCCAAGAGCCAGCACGGAGAACAGGAGGTTTACTTCGAGGGAGGCAGAGTGAGGGCCCCGGTCTACAAGCTCGCGGACTTGAGCGAGGGAGATGTCATCCAGGGTCCTGCCATGCTCGCAGACGGCACCCAGACCATCGTCGTCACCCCCGAGACCGAGGCTCTCATCACACCTACCCACGTCATCATGGAACTGGGGACTCACCGCAAGGACGAGTAAGTTGCGCATCATTTCCAAGGAGTCGGAGTCGCGGCCAATGTTCCCGTACCCATGACGCTAACCAATGATGCAGATCGCACGCCGCGCAGGGCGCCGAGCGCGAAGTCGACCCCATCATGCTCAGCATCTTCGGCCACCGCTTCATGGCCATTGCCGAGCAGATGGGACTCGCGCTGCAGAAGACCAGTGTCAGCACCAACGTCAAGGAGCGACTCGACTTTTCGTGCGCGATCTTCGATGCTACCGGCGGCCTCGTCGCCAACGCCCCCCACCTGCCCGTCCACCTCGGGTCCATGTCGACGTTTGTCCGAACGCAGGCTCAGCTCTGGAAGGGGAAGCTGAAAAAGGGAGACGTCGTCGCCTCAAACCACCCGTCCTACGGAGGGACCCATCTTCCGGACGTGACCCTCCTCATGCCCGCGTTTGACGCCAAGGGCGAAAACATCCTGTTCTATGCCGCCTCCCGCGCCCACCACGCCGATATTGGCGGCATCAGCGCGGGGAGCATGCCGCCGCACTCGCGTGAGCTCTACCAGGAGGGTGCCTCGATCCGCAGCGAGAAGCTCGTCAGCGGCGGAAAGTTTGATGAGGAGCGGGTCATCGAGCTCTTCTACAATGAGCCTGCCCAGTACCCAGGATGCAGCGGCACGCGCTGCCTCGCCGACAACCTCAACGACCTTCGCGCCCAGGTGTCGGCCAACCAGAAGGGAATCTCCCTCATCGAGACCCTGATCGAGGAATACGGCGAGGAGACTGTGCAGTTCTACATGGTCAACATTCAGAAGAATGCCGAGTTGTGCGTCCGACGGCTCCTCAAGGACGTCTACAAGAGATTCGAGGGCAAGGACCTGTCCGCCATCGACTACATGGACGATGGTACCCCCATCCAGCTGAGGGTGACGATTGACCCGGAGAAGGAGGAGGCCGAGTTCGACTTCGCCGGCACCGGTCCCCAGGTGTACGGCAACATCAACGCACCCGAGGCCATAACGTTCAGCGCCATCATCTACTGTCTCCGATGCCTCATCTCCGAGGATATCCCCCTGAACCAGGGATGCCTGCGGCCAATTCACGTCAAGATCCCGCCTAGGTCGATCCTCTCACCTTCTGCGGGGGCGGCGGTCGTCGGAGGCAACGTGCTCACCAGCCAGCGCATCACGGACGTCATCTTCAAGGCCTTCGAGGCGTGCGCCGCCAGCCAGGGATGCTGCAACAATCTCACATTCGGGTTCGGCGGGAACCAGACCGGCGAGAGCGCCGTCAAGGGATTCGGGTACTACGAGACAATCGCGGGAGGCAGCGGCGCGGGTGCGGACTGGGAGGGCACGAGCGGCGTGCACGTCCACATGACCAACACGCGGATCACGGACTCGGAGATCTTCGAGCGCAGATACCCCGTGCTGCTGCGTGAATTCTCGATCCGGAAGGGCTCCGGCGGAGCAGGCCAGCACCGCGGCGGTGACGGCGTGATCCGCGACATCGAGTTCCGCATCCCCCTGCAGGTCTCGATCCTCAGCGAGCGGCGCGTGTTCAGGCCGTACGGCCTCCACGGCGGCGAGGACGGCAAGTGCGGGCTCAACATCTGGGTGAGGAACGTCCAGAAGGCGAGCTGGGAGAAGTCTCTCAACAGCCTCGAGGGCGGCAAGGCCTCCGACGAGGAGGAGCTGGAGGAGCGGGTGATCAACCTGGGCGCCAAGAACACGGCGTTTATGAGTGCCGGCGACAGGATCGTCCTCCACACGCCCGGAGGCGGTGGTTGGGGCGAGCCCGGCAAGGCCAGTGAGGTGAGGGCTAGGGCTGATCCGACCGAAAACTGGAAGAAGGGCAGCGGCGCGGCGAGAGAGGACCTCGCGCTGCAGGCGTGAGAAAGCAAACAAGAAAGAAAGAAAGAAAGAAAGGGGAAGGAAGCCAATTCACCTGTAATTGTTTTTGGATACATCAACTGTCTTTGCAATAGATCAAGTGAGCGCGCGTCTTTCGCAAGGATGTTTCTTTCGCATTTCTTCCCCGATCACTACGAGTACGAGTACCAATCGTTCAGCTGCAAGCCCGGCAAAGACAGGGGCTGATCTGGATCTGGATCTGGATCTCATTCTCGATGTGGCGCCAGCGACTCATCCAAGACGAAAGCACTGACTCATTTCATCAGGAACCCGGCGGTCCCCGTGGGATATGCCTCGGGCGTTTCGCAGCGATGGAGAGAAAAGCAATCACGAAGGGAGGGCAGAACATGTCCAGCTCAACAAGGGCCGAGACCCGGCGCATCCTCCATCCTCCATCATGACCGATGAGGTCTCATCTCACCGGCCTTCTTTCTCGTCCGCACAGTCTCGACTTTGGCGCGGCGCCAGGGAATGCCACCTCCTCCTGTTCTATTCCTATTTTCTTTTCTCTTCTGCACGTCTCTTCTTTTTATACCTTTTTTTTAGGAAAAATCAGGAGAACATAATACGCCCCCTCGACGACGAGAATTGCGATGCACGCACGGATGCTTGAGATGGACGGGCCACACGAGCGATGCCTTGCTTCATGCTCCCTGTCCGCGGGATCGACCTGAACCAGCGATTCCCCGTTCCATCGCTCTGCATGAGGCGCATCTGCATCTCGCGCCCTGCATCACGACTCACCCAAGTTGGCTCCTTTTCTCTTCTGGCCGACGCCCAGGTTCATTCTATCCGCGCGATGACTGCTCAGCTATTGCATCCAATCCGAGCACACTGGGCACGATGATGCCAGATGCGACCTTGCTGTCACTGCATCGCGAGACCTCGGGCCCAGGAGGCTTCATCAGCAAGATACAGATGCGGCATATGTTTGTACATCTGCTCGCGACCCTGGGCTCGTCGATCTCAAGTGCCGGATCCTACGGCCATCGGTGAGACATTGATCTCCAGACCGCACTGCATGGAGGAGACGAGAGACGACAAGAGAGCAGAGCATCGGCCCACTCACATGCGACACCGTCTTCGGAGACGACACTTGCATTGCGATCCACCCACCGTGCGCACCGCTCGTCTCAGAGCTGCGACACTCATCTGGCCTCGGGCTCCAGCGGGCTGCCTGCTCCGAGTATGCACACACGGACAAGATTGTGGACGAGCGTGGACAAGCGTGGACGAGCCGGGCCAGCCTGTCCGTCCTCGAGGCAGTGCCCGTGGATGAGGAGCGATGTGTGATGTGCGACTCGCGGAGCGCGGGAGCGTGTGATGTGGCGTCCTGTGTGTATGTATGTACGACTCTCGGGCGCGCATCCAGTCAGTCGTCTTTGATGGACCGCAGCGTGTGTTGGTTGCAGACGCTGTCTCTCATCTCGTCCCACCTCTCACCCGGCCTCCTTTGCCTTCTTCTTCTGCTCTCCTTCTCCTCTCCTCCATCATCTCTCACTTCTCATCTCGTACTTCCTCTATTGTTTCCATTCTGCACCCTCTGCGCTTCAATTCCGCCCGGCGATACATCGTGACGGCTTCAGCATGGTCTCGCTTGTGCGATTATAACACCACATGCTGTGGGAAGCCAGACCCCTAAGCCTTCATCCTCGATATCACCATCACCAACAATCGCCTTTGAGATCGTCGGCATCGACATCGATCATTCGCGTCCAGATCCTCCGCACGCACATGAGCCGCGCACCCTCACGCCGCGTCTTCTCTCAGAGCCACCCGCCGACTCCCGTCGTCACCTCCGTCATCGCCGCCGCCGCTCACCCGGCTTCGCTAGCCACAGCCCGGAGACGAGGCCGGCGGCCGCACAGGCCCCCCCGGACCAGCTCGGCGGGCTCGGCGGCATCGCCATGATGCGCATCGCCGTCGCCGGCGGGAGGGGGCTCGGCTTCCTGCTGGCGACAGAGCTGGCTCAGGCGGCCAATGCGTACAACGTCGTCGTCCTCTCGCGATCTGTTAGGTCTCCATGCCTCAAGACATCCATTCCCTCCTCTTCTCTCCTCCATCTGATATACAAGTACAATCGAGACATCTGGGCTGACCGGCGCAGGCAAGACCCGAGCTCGACCCCTTCGACGTCCAGGTCCACGTCGTCGACTACCATGACCACGCCAGCCTCGCATTCGCCCTCCAGGGCATCGACCTCGTCATCTCCACCGTCTCGGGCCCCGAGCAACTCAACCTCATCGCCGCCGCGAGCCGCAGCCGCGTCCGCACCTTCGTCCCGGCCGAGTTCGAGGGCACCCTAGCCTCCCGCCCCCCCGCGCACTGCGACCCCCTGGACCGCGGCTCCTCCCAGGCGCTGGCCCTGCTTCGCGCGCTCGCAGACCAGCCGTCCCCCATAGACTCTTCTTCCCCATCACCCTCCTCCTCCTCGTCGTCCTCATCGTCGTCGTCGTCGTCGTCGTCATCCCTCCCCCGCATGCGCCACACCGTCTTCTCCTGCGGCCTCTTCATGGAGCGCTTCCACCCTTACGGCCTCGGCAGCTTCGACGTCGGCTACGGCGCCGCCGCCGCCGGCCCGGGCGACTTCCTCGTCAACTACGCCGCCGCGACCGCTGAGTTCCCGGACCGCGACGCAAAGGGCCACTCGGTCCGCGTCTGCCTGACTTCCATGTACGACGTCGCGCGCCTTGTCGTTGCCGCCGTCGATCTCGGCCCCGGCGGCTGGCCGCGCGAGTTCACCATGTGCGGCGACCGCCTGCGCGTGCGCGACCTCGTCAGCATCTGCGGCAGCGCCGCCAACAGTGAGCCCACCCCCCCCCCCTCCCTCCCTCTTCCCCACGCATATCACGCCACCCTGGTCTTCCCCTGATCTGTATCTCTTTGCCCGCGACGACTCGCTCACCCCGCTCCAGTCCCGCTCACCAGGTTCGTGCACCAGCACGCCCAGCTGCAGTCGTACGTCGCCGACTCCGCGCGCCTCGGCGCCTTCGACAAGGTGGCCTACTACCAGCGCCTGCTTGCGACAGCCAACGGGCGCTACGACTTCTCGCACGCCTCGCTCAACGAGCGCGTCCGGCGCGAGCTCGCCGTCGACGTGCAGCCCCTGACGTTTGGCGTGTGGCTCGCGGGGGTGTGGCAGCAGCCCCTGTGACGACGTTTTGGGATGCGATAGTTACATATTCACTGATTCAGATATACATGACGCCCTGTACGGTGCAGTATATATGTTGTTGAAGCTGGGTTTTGTGTTGTGGAGCTGGCGTTGCACGAGGCTTTGGGTAGTTTTCCAAGCCTCCAAAGCCACGGCCAGATGTGATGTTGCCATCCTGGTCACTGATCATTATCAATGTGTTTGAGATGAGACGGCCAGAAGTGCTGCAGAATAGTACAAGAGGAAATGAACGACCTCCCAAGGCTCTCGGCGTTTCTCCTGAGATGGCGCAATTTGATTCAATGATAGCATCCTCTTAGCGTCAGTGCCAATCAGATTTTACATGTTCCTGCTGGGAGCACCTTGCATGCACATCACGCAGCCCCTGGATAACTTCTTTGCTCCTTGCCCGCTCGACATCTAGCAATAGACCATTTCTATCCGTGAGGCCCCCACGGCTTTCTTTCTAACTCGCCACCTCCCCCTGATGCGCTTCGTCTGCCTTGCCCTTGTTCGTACCATTCCTCGCCTCCCCCAGCCCGTCATCCGCCTCCTCGCCAAACTCGTCGCCAAACTCGGTCACGATCCAGAGGCAGAACCTCTCCCACTCGACCCTCCACTCCTTGAGCCTCTGCGCCTTGACGCCGGCCCCGAGGCTCGCCTGCTCAATCCCCCTCGCCCACTCCTCCTGCTCCTCGTCCTCAAACGCCGCCCAGCGCACGCTGTTCTCCGCGAGGCTCCCGAGCCCCGCGAGCCCGAGGTTCTCCCACCCCTGCAGCGCCTGCCAGAAGTCGTGCGACATCCCCGCCGTGTCCTGCCCCAGCATCGCCGGGTCGTCGTTGCACAGGCAGCACGGCAGCCCGCGCGCCAGCAGCGCGGGCAGCGGGTGCGCCTTGACGGAGCCGCAGAGCCGCAGCACCTCGTTGGAGATGGGGCACGACTCGACGAGGATGCGGCGCTCGCGCACCATGTCCAGCAGCAGCGGGTGCTTGTACAGGCTGAACCCGTGGCCGATGCGGCGCGTGCCGAGCAGCACGGCGTCGAAGAGGTTCGCGTCGGCGTCGGTGCCGTCGCCCAGCGTCTCGCCGGCGTGGAAGAAGAAGGGGATGCTGACGCCCTCCTGCGCGCACTGCTTGCGGAACCAGAAGAGCTCCGGCAGCAGCGAGACGAGGGGGCGCCCGAGGTCCTCGGGCCCGACGACGTCGTAGCCGGATAGCAGGTGCGGGAACTCGAGCTTGGTCGCGATGCAGTGGTCCATGCTCTCGAGCAGAGGGCGCGCGGCCGACGACCGCAGGTTCGTCCAGATGAAGCGCAGGCCCCAGAAGCCACGGCCCTCGGGGGACGCCTTGAACCGCGAAATCTCCTCGTCCGCGACGGTGAACATGTGGCGGTAGTCCGTCTCGGGCTCCTCCTGGTGGTCGCGGCAGTAGTCAAGCGGCCATGTGAACCTACACACCCAGAGTTGTCAGGTCAGGAGATCAAAGAGTAAAACTTTCCCCAGCAAGGGAATTTCATGAAGGGCCATTAAAGAGAAGGGGGGGGTTGGGATTGTACCGCAACTCGGCCCAGTTCACCCCGTCCCGCTTCAGCAGAGTCATAAGCCGCCGCAGGAACTTCCTGAAAATGGGCTCGTAGTGGATCATCGTCGCCACCACCGCGAAGCACCTCGCAAACTTGTCCCAGATGGCATCGATCCCATGGTGCTGCTCGTGACTATCCACCAGCGCAAGCGTGCACCTGCTCTTAAGCCATGCCACGAACCCGTCCCTCCCTCCATCAGGGAACCCGTCCGCTGCCTCGCTCAGCGGCACAAACCTCCCCTTCTCGTACCCATCGGCCCAGATCGAGGCTCCCTCCTCGCCCGTCGCCGCGCCGCTGTGCCTGTACCGGAACCGCAGCGGGGCCAACTCCCGCGCGCCCTCCGACGCCAGGGCCTGGTCGCTCGCGATGTGCATGCCCGGCTCCCCGAGCAGCTCCGCGATCAAAAAGTCAAAGTCCACCATGGCGTCGAGGTGCGCGTGCAGCAGGCACCCCTTGGGCATGCGGCGCACGATGCCCCACAGCCTGCTGCGGCGCTCCATGCGCTCCTTGGCCATCATGAACATCATGCCGGGGAAGATGCTCTGGCGGGTCTCCCGCGCGAGCCGCTCCTCGACGCCGGGCGTCCACAGCGTGCGCTCCTCGAGGGCGCGGATGCGCTGGACGATGGCGCACGCGCGGTGCGCTACGGGGCTCAGGGCCGCGCGGAACGAGGCGTCGGAGCGCTGGAGCTTCTCTTGCTCGATGAGGCTTGCGCGCCCCTGGAGGTATTTCTGCAAAAACGGGTCTGAGGGGGACGGGAGCTCCTGCGCGAGCTCCCGCCAGACCTCGTCCGGCATGGCCATCTTCAAAATGGCTGGAGGATGAGTCGGAGAAGAGTCGGGATTCGGTGGCAGGGAGGATGGGGGAGTCAATCGTATAGCATTGAATCCGTTCGGAGGCTGGAGAGAACAGGCGAGCGGGAAGAGGGTATATACCTTAGGTAGCGACCAGATGGCGAGAAGAGGGGAGGAGAGAGGAGAGATGGGAGGTCCAGAAGAGCTATGACATCGCCATCATCGTCATCGCACGTTGGATGCGGTCGTCTCTGCTGCCCACGTGACTCATCCGGCCAACGACCTGCCTTGCGACCTGACTTTAATCTCTCATGTTGGATGTCGATCTCGGAATGCCTTTCTCATTCAGAACGAGCCAAAGACGGTAGGATATGCATGGTTTCGATGCCGATCTGGCCTTTGAAAAAGAAGGACAGGAGTCGTCGCTTACAGATCTGGGTTTTATCGAGATGTGGCTGTCTCATGCACACCATCACTCTCTATATCGGTCCAGCCAAGGCCAATCAATTTAACAGGCACAAATGAAAGGCGGTTGAAGGGTGCTTAATTTAATTGAAAATAAATTGATCGATCAATCTTTGAAATCTGTGAATGCAAGTCGCTATTCTCAATCTTAGAGGCTTCACTCCCCTCATGCTATCCCCTATTTCCAATGTCTTTCATCGCCATCCATGCAATTTGATAGGAATAAGAAAAGCAATGGCTGAGAACAAATAAGAGAGCCAACGAGGGAGAAAAAGGGGGAGATGAAAGACAAGACAAGCAAAACAATCTATTAACAGGTGCTCGGGAATGGGGAAACGGAAATGGAAGAAAAACAAAACGCCAGACAGCGTCTCACAGCTTCGACTTGATAAAATCCTTGTACATGACGTCCTGCACAACCTCCGTCACAGTCTTCACCCCGTTGGAGCCATAAACAATCGTCAAGTCCCTTCCCAGCTCCTCCGCCGTGGTGCCCCTCTCCCGCTTCGGCCCCATGCCCATCCTCTCCTCGCAGAAGCGCAGGAAGATCTCCTCGGCGCCCTTGTCCCCGTCGGCGCCCGCGTCCACGAAGAGCAGCACCGAGATGAGCAGGTCGGCGACGTCCCAGACAATCTCCCTGCTCTCGCCGACGAGGTCGTTGAGCTTCTTTCCCTCGACGTAGCGGCGCAGGGCGTACCACTTGCCGATGGGGTCCCAGCCGGCGGGCTTCTGCATGACGCGCTTGCCGTGCCGGTAGGCCTGCCGGACGAAGCTCTCGAGGGCGTCGAGGGAGTCCTTGCCCGTGGCGGGCCGCTTGAGCGCGCGGATGAAGTCGGTGCTGAGGACGTCGGTCGTGCCCTCCCAGATGGGCAGGGCGCAGCAGTCGCGGTAGAGGCGGGCGACGTTGAGGTACTCGAGCTCGTCGTTGACGAGGTAGCCGACGCCCCCGAGCGCCTCCATGCACGAGTAGAGCAGGGGCACGGCGTTCTTGCACACGTACGCCTTGGCGAGCTGCACGATGACGCGCAGCAGGGGCGCGACGTGCTGGTCCGGCGGGGTGAGCGCCTCGAGGGACGGCGGGAGGGCCTCGCGGTCGACCGACTTGTGCTCAGAGAGTCCCAGGACGTAGCAGGAGTAGAAGCTGAGGAGCATGAGGCCGTGGTACTCGGCCGTCATCTTGGCCATGGTCCGCATATGCAGGGAGTTCTGGTCCAGCTTCGCCGCGCCCGCGCCGCCCGCGCTGGCGGACCCGCCGACCTCCCTCCGCCGGGCGTAGGCTCGCGCGATGCCCAGGCCGCGGCCGACGTATCCGACGGCAGCGATGAGGTTGTGCACCCTGGTGAGCGTTATGACGGTGCTGATCTCTTGGATGCCCTTCCCCTCCTGGCCGATCTTCCACGCGCGCATGTCGTTGAGGACCAGCTCTGCCGTGGGGAGCGACTTGGTCCCGAGCTTGTTCTTGAGCCGCTGGATCCAGACGCCGTTGAGCTTTGAGCCGTTGACCTGGGGTCTCCCCGTGATGGTCATGGCCTCGGGGTCGTGTTTGCGCATGGGCGCGAAGAAGGTGGTGAGGCCCTTTTCGGTGCGGGCCAGGAGGATCGTCATGTTGGAGTCGGTGGCCGATGAGAACCACTTGAAGCCGCTAATGCTCCAGGGGCCGAGCGGGATGCTGCCTTGCAGGGAGGCCAGGGCCGGCCCCTGGTGCTTGTCCTCCGGGTGGTCTCGAAACTCGGCGAGGGTCTCGGTCCTGGAGACATCGCTGCCGCCGGAGCGTTCCGTCATCCACTGGCCGCTGGTCCAAGCATAGTCCGGGTCGCGGGAGGTGAGGCGGCTGTAGGCGTCCTGGAAGGCGCGTCTCTCCTGGCCCAGGATGGTGGTGGAGGCGAGATGGCGCTTCATGAGAGCAGCCGCGCCGTCCTGCATGGCAGAGGGACAGGTCGCATTGGCCGAGGAAGCCTCCCATAGGTGCATACGCAAGAACTGGAGGGGGCGCGCAAAGACGCCGAGCGTGTCATCGTAGCCTGCGGCGACGATGCTGAGAGGGGAGATGTCAGTTCTCATGCTCACTCACTGACTCACTCACTCACTTATTCCCGGTCGAGGATCAATCCGTGTTTGTTCACTCTCGTTGAAAAAGATCATTCCGCAATGGACGGCTGGCTTACCCTTTTGATACGCCGAATCTTTGAAGCTCCCTCCAACCCTCGCTGGTCACGATCTCACCGACCCATCTCCCAAAGGAATCGCGGCCGGAGCCTTTGAGATAGGGTTTGTTGCGCTCGGCGTCGGTGACCCATGCAAAGACACGGTCGGAGAGGACTTCATCTCCGAGCTTTGCGACCTCGGGCTCACACTCGGCGGCCAGCTCCTTGGGCAAGAAGACTAAGACCACATCAGCGGGCTGCGTCCGATGGCGATAAACGTTCAGAGGCTCACACGAGGCTCCTTCGACGGCGCACGAGGGAGCCAATCAAGACGTGATAAAGGGCAGAAAGACGCGGAGGCGGAAAGGGGGCTACGACACGCCGGGGATGGCACTCACGTTTGTAGCATCTGCGATAAGACGCATCGTCGTGGAACTGGTTCTGGAGGGTCGGGGCAGCTTGGAAAAAGCCCCTATCGGCACCAGAAGGCTGCATGTTTTTTTTTTCAGTCTGCGCGTGAGAGACTCGGGAGTTTTGCCGCGCGGATTCTCCAGGTATGCGCTCTGGGATGGTCGGTGACAGGATTTCGCAGACCGCGGTTGGACCTGTTGGGCAGAACACGTCCCTCAGGTCAGCCACGCCTCCGGGTCAGCCACGCGAGCCCATGTCGTCCCCATGATGAGCCAGCCGGCCTGCTGGCAAACGGAGGGCCGAGAAACATGGATGGATCTTGGGTGACTCCATAGCAATTTGTCTAGCGATGACTACTCGTAGGCGCGACGAGCTCTAGCGCTGCATAGGTCGTATGTACGAGTACAGGTACGCGAGGGTCTTGGAATTGAGTCGAGATTTGCGCACATGATTCAGCGTCACAGTGGTGAATGAACGAATCGGCGACTCGATCTCGGAGAAGAAAAGAATTGAGGTACGGGTAAGATGGAAGCATCACGATGAGGCCACGATGGCATCTTCCTCTTTTTTTTTTCTTCTGCTTTTTGATTACCAATTCATTTTTCCTCTTCGCACTTTCCTTCCTTCCTTCGTTCCAAATTGCGAGCTGCATGTTCCTCATCAGGGGAGCACCTTCCTGGCAAAGGATGGGGAAGGAGCAAGCGCTTGTCATGATCTGTTTGGCGAATCAGCAGCTCGATGATCCGAGGTACAGGGTAGTCGAAAGCTGACTGCACGTGCAATCCACTCCGATCAAATATATGTAGGGGGTATATAGTGCTCAATACAGCTTCTGCTTTTCATCCAAAAAGCCGTGAAGCCGTAATCGTCTAGGGGTTAGGACAGCAGTTTGTGGCCCACCGCGAACCGAGCACTGCAAACCGAGGTTCGAGTCCTCGTTACGGCAGGATTTTTTTGTCTTTTCGTCTGTTTTTTTTTTTTTTACTTTTCGCTGATTTGCCTACTACGACTCCGTATATGCAGAACTCGGTTGATTTCATTCTGTTCTGCTGGGTCGTCTCCTCTTCTTTGTGGCCAACTCGATCCAGGGCCACCGAGATGGCGATCGTCATGATTTTGCCCCGTGCAGCCCCGTGCAGCCCCTGCCCACTGCCTGTGCATGTCAACCTCTCAATTCCACTCGTACTACTCCGTATCATTCTGAGCGTCGAGCGAGGTCACAAAACGCAGCCGGTTGACGTGACTCGTGGCGGAGCGCTCGACCCTAGCGCGGCTCAGGCGCACCGGCTTCGACCATCTGCTGGCATCCCCATTGTCTTGTGATTCGTGTTTTCCAAGGGGGCGCGAATCCTCCTCTGCTCCAGCTTTGCCCCGGCGCGCTGGTCCTATTGATCAATCGATTTCCATCCACGTCCTTTGTGCCCCTTGGCACGTCATTGGCAAAAGGACCCGGGACCGGGACCGCCCACGGCTACGTGTCCGCGCCGTGTTTGAAGCGCATTCGACGGCTGTCCAAGCATCCGCCTCGACGTGATACGCATCAAAATCATACTAAATTGCATCAACGGACAGCGAAGCCAAGTGCTCTGTACTCCGTACATATGTACATACTACATACATATCTGCACGCAGCACTATGGCCTTGCTTTTGCCTTGAAACGTCCTTTGCCTCTTCGGGAACATGATGCACCACAGGCGCAGGGCAGGACGGCCGCCGTATCAGGAGGGCCGGCATCGACAGCTGGAGGAGCTGGTGCTGGTGCTGGTGCTGGTGCTGGTGCCGAGACGGCCACAACGCCCGGCTGCCTAATGCGAGAGGTCCGCCCACGGGTCGACGGTGGACGATGGACACGACACCGGACAGAACAAGCCATGATGCGTGCTAACACATATGATGATCCATGGATGGATTGATCTATGATCCATCTCAGGCGTTTGGACGTGGAGCAACAACCTCGCCGAGCTTTTCTTCACTTGCTCAGCTTCCAATACAGGCAGATGTTGAGATTGATGCTTGGGATCTGCAGGTACTGAGTCTGAGGAGTGCAGGTTCCGGTTCCCAGATGTGTTGTTATGTGTGCACCCATCCGGGGATCGAGCTCGTACTGCTCGCCGCTCGGTAGATCATGTCCTCGCTCGGTCTGCCTGCGCGGCCGGTCCGCCTTTGCATCGAGTCGTTCGCTGGCATGTAACCAACATGATGAACGCAGGCCCCCCCCCCCCCCCCCCCCCCCGGTCTGCCGTGCTGTCTGCCCGCGTGTCCCTGTCACCGGGGTGTCGGCGCTCTCCGGCTGGCGAAAAGTGGATTTTAGCGCGAGCAGGATCTCCCAAAAATAAGACAGCGATGGCGTCGAGGCGAGGCTTGATGCGATACCGGTGCCGAAAGTGCTCGATGATGATGATAAGGCGGCGGTGGTGGAAGAGGCGGAGGAGGAGGAGGAGGAGGAGGGGGAGGGGGATTAGGACTGTGTGTGTTGTGTTATTCGCACAGGGGCGTAGTAAATCCGAGATTCGTCCGGCCCGGGAAGACGATAGCGGAATGCTTAGTCACCCGTTCATCGCTCCTGCATCGGAGCGCCTTGCGAGGCTCTTGCCGGAATTGAATTCCACGTCGCGACGATCGAGCATGGAAAAAGGAAAGTGCAAAGTGGAAAGTGGAAAATGGAAAATGGAAATGGAAAAAGATGGGAATCCCCTCACTCCGAGATGCATCAATCAATCCATCAATCAATCCATGATTCAGACCCATGATTCAGACTGTCTATGTGTACGAGTACAGGTACTCGTACGTTTCTGCATCGAGAATGTGTGGGCCTCTTGAGCATTTCTTCGCACGACGTTCGCTGCCTCGCCTTGGAAGCTCCAAGACCCTCCATCAATCGCCAGCTCGGGCCCAGATCACGACCACCAGCCCCGTCTCACAGTGCTCCGCGGTGCCACAGAACGATGCCAGAACTCGAGCGTACGAGTATGAGTACGAAAAAAGCGACTTGGAGCGGTCCGTGGATGGGCTCGGGCTCGGCCCCGGAATACGAGTACGTCCCGACCGTTCCAGCCATGGGCGCCTTGACTCGGATGGTCCACAAGCCGCCCTTCTTTATCTGGCATAACATACGGCGTCCTGCTTGTCTCTGAGCTCAGGAAGTTATTGATCAAAATGTGTCGTGCTGCTTGTCCTAGATCCGCCATGCTAACTGCCACCAGCTCGCATGGGTTCTAGACGGTTCTGCCGCCGCCGCCGCCGCCTGCCAGGTCTCCTTCACCTCCGTCTCGAATCCAAGCTATCAATGTTCTCTCCTCGCACCACCAGTACTAGTGGAGCGAGGCGCTGCGCCAGAACGCTGCTAGCATCGATTCTCTTGCCAGGTATTCATCAGCATTTGTTTCTCATCCTCGGGCAGCGCAAAGTCGCCGGGCTTTTCATGAGGCAAAACCACTCTCCCCCCCCCCCCCCCCCCCCCCCCCCCCC
>NQYQ01000017.1:137786-166821 GCA_003055925.1 Escovopsis sp. Ae720 | reverse complement strand
ATTCATTCATTCATTCATTCATTCATTGTCGGACTGATTGATTGCAGGGACTCGTGCGTGCCACGCCTACCAACTCGTACGAGTTTCCGTACCAACTGCTCCTGGCATCTATCACACAGGTTGTTAGAGGTATGGATCTCTTCCCCAGGCAAAACCGCTCTTACGTATCCATCACCAATGTCTTCCCGCCTCCACCATCAGATCATGTCACTACTACCGCCCCCCCCCCCTTCACTCTCCACTACTCTCTGTTTGAAATCGGCCAACGTCTAGCTCTTCAATGTACCGATATCCCTCCGGAGTCGTTGATGGGCTAGTGCGAGTCCGTAGTAATCTGTACTCGAACTCGTACTCCTCACAACGAGAAGACTCACTACTCGTACGAGTACTAATTTCGCCCGCGTAGCTCGTCAGTCATGGCGCAACCCGCAGCCACCGAAAAAGGCCATCCCGAGAGGCGACAATCAACCGCCCAGCTCGGCACAGTCCTTTCTCTTCTTCGCCATCCCATCCCATCCAATCCGCCCCCCCTCCCCTTCATTGTTCGGCCCATTCCCCGTCTCGGACTTGTCAGCCTTTCCAACGATATCCCTGCCCCCCTTCAACCCCCCCCCCCCCCTTCTCTTTCTCTTACAGGACAAGTACTCCGTACTCCGTACTCCAACTGTCACTGTCACTGTCACTGCCTTTTCTGCTGGGCTTCGCCTTGCGTATAAAGCCTTGCGCCATCCAACGCATCTGTTTCTTCTGCACAGATCCTGGATTCATAACATCCTCGTGTACGAAGTACTATACTCCGTTCACATCTCACCACGCGTGCTAGGCGAAGAAGACGAGCTGCTACCGGTACATCTATACCTACTCGTACTCGTACTTACTCGTCCGGGACAACGCCTGATCCCCATCCGCCGCTCCATTCTCGTCTGTGCATGTGCGGATCTGCTGACCGTATTCCCTGATCGGCCAGCCTGCCACTGAGCCCATTCCATCCTCTCGCCTTGACTCTATTGGGCTCTTACGAGTACGAGGACTGTATTCATACATCCATACATCAATCCTTCCTTCCTTTTTCCTCTCTACTCTTCTCTTCTCTTCTTTCTCCTCCTTTATCTCAACCGTCGATCATCTTCTTAAACAGAGTACTTCCCTCTTCTCTCTTCCTCTTTTTCATCTTCTCCTCCTACCTCTTCACTCTCCTCATCGCCCCCCCTTTCACCTCAACTCGGCCACCTGCGTCCTCCGACGAGTCCCGTCTCTCTCACACACACCGCGCGGCGATCTACACAAGGCTGCGAGCGTTCTTCTCCTGCGACCACGCCAAACGACGACGTCTGCGGACCTGGTCACTTTCATACCGGTCAACAAGAGATCCAAAGCCCGCTGTCGATACGCCGAATCAGTCGACGATCAAAGACCAGACAGGCAGACAAGGCATCATCATCTTCTCATCCTCACACGACCAAGGCTCCGCTCCTCTTCCTTGACTACCACCTCCCGCCACCATGCCTTCCAAGAAGCTCCGGTGCACCGCCAAGGACTGCAAGGAGGTCGCGCAGCGCATTGTCGGCGACTGCTCGTTCTGCCAGGGCCACTTCTGCGGCAAACACCGCCTGCTCGAGGACCACAAGTGCACAGGTCTTGAGGACGTATGTTTGATCCTCTCCTCTCGCCCCTTGATCCCCCCCCCCCCCCAGGAACCTTCAAACCAAGTCTTTTGATTCTCCTTACCTCCTCTTTCCAGGCTAACATCCTCCTCCAGTGCAAGAAGCAGTCTCACGAGCGAAATGCCGCCCAGCTGGAAGCCGAGAGGACGCGTGTCATCCGCGGCGTCTAGATGCACACATAGCCACCTTCCTACCGCCACCTTCTAATCCACATCAACTCTCAAGCCCAACGCATCGCTTCCTCGATCGTCACCTCCTCGACACCCATGCCGTTACCGTAATCTCACCTTCAGACGGATGCACAGATACAAAGACACGCCGCACTCCACATGCCGCACACCGCATCTCATCATCACCGCAAACAATGCCCCACCCCCGGTCTCACGCCCCCGAATCTCTTGCATCGCCACGGCCGTCGCCTCTCCGCCTACGATGACTCCGCTCTGACAACGGAGTCGGGATCGTTTGAACAGGCCAGGCTCCACGCATGCATTCCCAAGCGGAGGCCAGTCCTCGAACAGGGGAAACGAGATAACTACTCCTACCACCACCACCACCACCACCACTTCTACTACTCGTACCACAACCACAACCACAACCACAACCTCATCACGACCACAGCGATCAAACTCCTTCCCATAGACACAAACGTGCTCACATACCAATGATGCTATTCGCCCCCTTATTACCCAAATCTATTCTTTTTTTTTCTCTTTCTGAATTCGGACCCCGAGAGGTCCTGGTGCGTCTCTTCCGCACGGAGTACTGGTGTATCTTACTTCTGGCAATACCAATTTCATATTTCTTCTCTCCAAGTCTGCTCCGCCTGCTGTGTCTGCTGCCCGAATATGTCGTGAAGTTCCCACCCTGAACAATCCCGATGAGCGTTATATTTCACGCACACGCAGTAAACGTCGAATCTCCCTCGCGTTCCCACCCGGCTTGTGCTCGTTGCGTGATCACCCAGACTCCCACGACGGGCCCCTCCCATCCCCAGCTCCAAACTGAACCCAGGGGTGCTACTCAGGCCGTTGATACCACCTCCACATCTACGGGTACGAGTAATCGTACTCGCTCACTGCACCCTCACCACTGCGAATACTACCTGTACCTACTCGTACTCGTAGTTCCCACCGATACCGGTACGCCCACGTCTCAACACCCACTGCTCCGTAATACCGGCACGCTCGCTCCAGCTCGTCCTCCGTACACGCCCCTGCAAATGCGATCCAGCGTTCCCTCCTCTCTCTTTCTCTTCTTTTTTTTTTTGCGGGGTGGCGCCGCCCAGCGGTGGATCCGCCCGCCCCATCGCCGCCATGCACGAGTCGATGCACAAGGGCCTGTCTTGGAGTATCGAAATGACGACTCGTTCTGCTGGTCACCTTTACGAGTATGTACGAGTACGAGCACAAACCTGTATGTATGTATGTATGTATGTATCAACGTATGTTCGAGCACGCTCGCTGTGAGGTAGAGAAGACACGCGCATTTGGCATTCCCAAAGGGAAATCACTGCTAGGAACAGGAGACACTGGAGGTACTACCTGTTCATCCATCCGCTCATCTACCAGTACGAGTACTCGTAGAGGCGGCTGGAGGGGTGCGCGTGGTCTGCTCTGCGGATCCATCCATACATAATGTATTCCACCTGTGCGAGTACGAGTACATGCGCATCAATGCATCCGGACAGTACTCGTACAAGGTACTGTCTCATGCTTGGCAGCGGCGTTGGCAGCGACTGATGGCGTGGCGGCGCCGTGAATCGCAGTGCTGGCCAGGCATGGATATATCATAGATGACCATCTTCACTTGAATGCTCTCGCGGGATCGCATAGCAGGATGCCCATATAGATACAAGCGGTTACAGCAGTCGAAGATAGATGGGAACTGTACTCGTACGAGTACGAGTACAGGTCAAGCCAGACACTCACTCGTTCTCGCGTGCGAGAGTCAGAAACGACAGGCGATCAAGGAGGGGCGTGCGCGGGAGGCGCCAGGCCCTATGCGCACGCCGGAGCCCCGTGCTGCCGCTCTGGGAAGGTCGTGCATGCGGGCGCTGCGTCAAACACCCCCCCCCCCCCCTCCTCCTCTTCTCTCTTCCCCTCCCTTCTCCCCCGGCACGGACGGGGTGGTGTGTCGATGTATGTACATACATACCGGTATGTACGTTGATCCATATTTCAACGATGGATGCGACAGTATCCACGGATCAGCTGTATCGGGATGGAGCAGGATCGGGGCGACGTCACGGCGCAATATACCGGCATCGAGAGGTCGGCGAGATGACCCATGGGCGGCAAGGGCGTGGAAGCGAGCCGAATACGGCGAGATACGTACGACGCAGGGTGAGCCTGCGGGTCAATTCTAGAGGAGAGCCTGTGCTGCCGCGGGATGAACGACGTCGATGACGACGACAGGGACGACGACGACGACGACAGGGACGACGACGACGACAATGATGATGATGGCGTCTATGGGCGTATCAATGTTTGTGGTGCGCGCCTTATGCCGCCCCGGCACGCTTGCCCCTGCCGCGCCGAGCGGGAGCTTCCGTTGCGGAGCCGCGCGTCATCGCTCCTTCTTGGCCCTCCTCCTGCTTGACGAGGAAACCGTCCCCTGCGTCCTCCATCTTCAACTTCACCTCCTCCTGGACAGCGAACGTGACCGTCTTCTCCTCCTCCTCCTCCTCCGCCTTGATGCTCACCAACACATCATCCTTCTTCTCCTTCTTCTCCTCCTCCTCCTCCTCCTCCTCCTCCTTCTGCCCAGCCCTCGCCCGCCTCCCCTCCAGGACCTTCTTCCTGTCCGCCGCCTTACACAGCCCGCCCAGCCCGAGCTCACACTCCCCGCACCGCCGCCCAACCGGCAGGCACACCGCCTGCCCCAGCCCGACCAGCAGGCCGTTGATCTCGCGCCACCGGTCCCGCGGCAGCCACGCCTCCAGCGCCGCCCGCGTCTCCTCCGGCTGCCGCGTCGCGTGCCACCCCCACAGGTTCGTGATCCGGTGCACGTGCACGTCCACCCCGATGCCCTCCGTCCGGCCCCACGCCGCCGACAGGCACAGGTACGCCATCTTGGGCCCCACGCCCGGCAGGGACGTCAGGCCTTCCACCGTGTCGGGGATGTCCCCGCCCCACGAGTCCCGCAGCACCTCCGCCGCCCGCTTGATGAACCGCGTCTTGTTGTTGTGGAACCCGACCGCCCAGATCATCTGGTTGAGCGCCTCCGGCGAGATAGCGAGCACGTTCTCCAGGTTCAAGCCGGCGGGGCAGCCCGGAGCGCACGCCGGCAGCTCCCGCTGCAGCCGCGCCATCGTCGCCGCGTTCACCGTGTCCTTGGTCTGGCTCGACAGCATCAGCGCGATGAGCGTGTGGAAGCGCTGGTCCCGCGGCGACGCCGAGCGGTCCGCCAGTCGCTCGCACCCCATTGTGTCCACCGCCGCGCCGTGCGCCGCACCGCCGGGCGCTCGCATCCGCCGGACCGCCTCGTACATGGCCTCCCAGTCCGAGGGCGGCTCCACGGCCATCTCCCCCGCGGCGTTGGTCGTCTTGCGGGCGGGCTTCCGCGCGCGTCGCTGCGTCGTCGCCGTCGTCGCCTTTCTTGTAATTGTCGTCGTCGTCGTCGTCGTCGTCTTTGTCATCGTAGTTGCTGTGGCACTGACAACAGCGTTCCCATCGTCGGTGTGCTCCGTCTTGAGCTTCTTCGGCACCGGGACCGCAACTGCATCCTCGATGTCGGGGAGCTTAAGCCCATTGTTGCTGGTGTCCGGCCCGTCGAGGCCTGCGGCGAAACCAAACCTCGCAGTGAGGGAGCGCGTCGCGCGTCGAGGCGGCGGCGGAGGCGTTGACGAGGCGCCGGCGCGCTCAAAGAGCTTGGCCGTGTCCTTGGATAACTTGGACGTCCGCATCGTGAGTGTCCAGGCTGTCTTGGGCCTTTGCTATCTCATTCTCGTGACGGAGTGCCGCGAATGGCTCGGCGGTGCGAAAAGATGAGGAGAGTGAAACGGTGAGATGTCAGCGCATCACGGCTCGCATGTTTGACGACCAGCAAAACTGGCGTGTGAGCATTTGGGTTGGAGTTGGTGGTGAGACGGCGAGGATATGTCTGACGGCGATGTGTCACCAATTCTCTGATCGACTTGGATCGAGGTTTTCAGGATTGTGCGGGGTTCTAGGGTAGGCCAAGTAGGAGCTCCGCCGTGTTGCAGGATCGTCGAAATGGACGTGCATACGAGACGATCAAGGTTCTCACCCGCGGCCTGTCACAAGATGGAGACGAGGCAGCTCAATGATGAAATATACAAGAACTTGGGTACGCACTGGGTTGGGAATCTTTGACTTTTCATCATTTCTGAAATCTGGTTCGAATAATCTTCTACAGCTTTCGCGAGTCGACAACAGCACGGATGCAGTCCCCCTGCTTCATGTTGTTGAAAGCATCGTTGATCTCCCCGAGCGTGTTGCGGTGCGTGATGAACTCGTCTACCTTGAGGGCGCCGCCGAGGTAGTCCTGGACGAGGCCAGGGAGCTGCGAACGGCCCTTGATGCCACCAAAGGCAGAACCCTTCCAGACTCGGCCCGTGACGAGTTGGAACGCTACGCACGAGTATTGGTCAGTCAACCATGATCCTTTCAAACGCCAGGGGAAGAAGGAAAGGGGTTTAGGGAACAGGAACAGAAGGAGGGCTTACGTCGAGTGGCAATCTCCTGACCGGCAGCAGCAACGCCGATAATGATGCTCTGGCCCCAACCCTTGTGGCACGCCTCGAGCGCGGCCCGCATGACGCTCACGTTGCCCGTGCAGTCGAAGGTGTAGTCGCACCCGCCGTCCGTCATCTCGATCAGCTTCTCGACAATCGTCTGCCCCTTGAGGTCGTTGGGGTTCACGAAATCAGTCGCGCCAAACTTCTTGGCCCATTCCTCCTTGCCGGGGTTGACGTCAACCACGATAATCCTGCCCGCCTTGTTGATGACGGCTCCCTGGACGGCCGAGAGACCGACGCAGCCTGCGCCGAAGATGGCAACGTTGGCACCCTCCTCGACGCCGGCGGTGACGCGGACAGCGCCGTAGCCGGTGGTGATGCCGCAGCCGAGAAGGCACGTCTTTTCCATGGGCGCGTCCTGCTGGACGGCCACGACGGAGATGTCCGCCACGACGGTGTACTGGGAGAAGGTCGAGGTGCCCATGAAGTGCAGGATGTCCTGGCCCTTGCACTTGAAGCGCGACGTGCCGTCGGGCATGACGCCCCTGCCCTGGGTGGCTCGGATCTTGCCACAGAGATTCGTCTTGCCGGACTTGCAGAACTTGCACTCCTTGCATTCGGGAGTGCTGGTGGTGGAGGAAGATCGCAGGTCAGTCTCCTCTTTTCCCCACGCGAAAGAATGATCATCGCAACAAAAAGGCCTCTTACTAAAGAGCAACGACGTGGTCGCCAGGCTTCACGTTTGTGACGCCCTCGCCGACGGACTCGACAATACCAGCACCCTCGTGCCCAAGGATGATTGGGAAGGCTCCCTCGGGATCCTTGCCGGAGAGCGTGTACGCATCTGACGGCTCCAAGTGTCAGCCGGAAGACCGCCGAACTCACGTCTTCTACGCCCATGCGATGCGATGCGGCAGCGGGGAGCGGGAAGCGGGGGCGGGGCTCACCTGTGTGGCAGACGCCTGTGTAGTAGATCTGGATGCGGACCTCATGAGCCTTGGGAGGGGCAACCTCGACATCCTCGATGCTCAGCTCCTTGCCCGCCTCCCAGGCGATGGCAGCCTTGCAGGTGATGGTCTTTGAGAGGAGACAAAAAGTGAGAAGAAGCGCATCATCAATCAGTCAAACGTCCATTATGCGAAGCGGTTCTTGTGGGTTCAGTGAGGGGTTGCGGCGGGGTGGGTTTCAAAAGGTTGCGTTCGTGGCGTTGGTCCTTACCTTGCCCACGGTGTCGGCCATTATGCAAAACAACCAAGACAACTCTGAGAAAAATGAAAAAGAAAATAGTCCAAGATCCGGCTCAAGACTTCAAGTCGCGGAAAGCGCTCGTCTCGATAGTGGCAGGAGATCTATTCCAAGCTGAGTTGAGTTGAGATGATGAGTCGAGTTAAAGTCTGGCGTCACGGTTTTATCTCGAGGAATTTCAGTGTTTATCCACCTGATCCATAGCTCCTTCCTTCTATTACGAGCGCTGCTCCTGCCGCCGTAATCAATCCGAGAATCCGAGCCGGTCCGAGGCGCCCTTTCCCTCCCCAGCAGGCGTTCTTTCCCCGCCATGGGAAAAACGAGCACTTTACAGGTACTACGAGTACTGGCAAGCGCCTGTACGAGTACGAGTGGGTGCCTCCTGCAGTCTCTGGAATTTAGCGGGAGCTGAGCTTCAAGTTAAGCTGCTGGAAGCGTCATCGAGGTTCCAAGTCGCGACCATCTTGAGCGCTGCCATTTTAGCAGCGGAAGGAGATGGAGGGTACCTTTATGAGCAGGCTTTAGCCGTCTTGCATCATCTTGCGCTACTACAGGTACTCTCTGTAGAGCCGAGAGGCCTTGAACCCGGGGAACAATTGATCCATAACTTGGTGGGGAATATGCATGAATGATTACTCAAGATTACAGGTATTGCAGTGACTCACATGCTGATGAGATCCTTCACTTCAGTGTTCTTACGAGTATGAATCTCTCAAAGATTTACGTAGGAATAGCTGTCCTCTACTCCGTACTACTCCATATATGCCCTCAAGCAAGAGCTTCATGTTCAGCCTGGCAGTTCTTGAGGTGCAAGTTCAAGCTTGAATGATTATGTCAGCAGTATCCGAAGAGCTCTCCAGGTCGACTCCGTTGCTTTGATTGGTCGAGAGGAGCTTCTCGGCAAATCCCCGGATCGGAGTCATCCGGTCGCGACGAGGCACTTGAAAAAGTATCCGACGCGTGTTGTGAAGCTCCATCAATGTGAGAATCGCAAATAGATTGATCCATCGACCAGCCTCACAAGTCAGCCGGCTGTCTCGTCATTCTGCTCCCCCGCCTCATCGACGGAGCATCGCTCGAAATCCTACATGCCAAGCCATCCATCGAGGCCCCAGCGCGCGTGACAGATTCGCCCGCCGCGCGCGCCCTTGTCCGAGCAGTGACGCCTGAACCTGCCCTCGCCGTGGGAGATCCGAACAGCACCTCAGCCCGCCGCCCATCATGGCCCACAGATTCTTGGTCCCCGACTCCAGCCCCGTTGCGGGCAGTCCCGCGACGCCGGGGAAGCGGGACACCCGCTCCTTCGGATTCTCGGTCAACTCCGAGTACTCAGACTACGACGACTCGGTATCCATGACGCCTGCTGGGCCCCCGCCATCCTCCGGCCAGCTCTTCCCGGGCGCCGGCGCCTCGACGAACCCCTTCCTCGGCGACTCCATCATGGCGACCTTCGACACTCAGCCCTTCAACGCGAGCTCTACCTCCAAGAAAGGTCCCGAGCGAAGCCTGTTTGGCCGGAGCGACGGCTCGAATGCGCCGCTGGGGCGCTCCATCAGAGGCAGGGGGATGGCCCCTTCAGGCCTCAGCAGACAGTTCAACGTCGACCAGGAGGACGAGGACAGGACGGGGGAGCTCGACATGGACGCCGAGTCGGAGGCCGCTACGCCGCCGATCAGAGGAAGCTTGTTCCGGAGGGGCACAGGCACGCCAAAGCCGAGGACCGACATCGACGAGGAGGACTACTCGCTGGACATCGACGCCGAGGTGGAACGATACATTGACGAGGAGATGGACGCAGACGACGGCGGCCAGATGGAGGAGGAGATGAGCGAGGAGGACATGTCGGAGGAAGGAGACCTGTTTCTTAACATGCGGCACGACGACCGCCCGTACGGCCAGCCCGTGATCGGCGAAGAACGAGACCTCATGTTGATGAACACGCCCGCGGCGACGGCCCGCGTCAAGAAAGAGGCCGAAAGGATATACAAGCGATCCATCAACCTCGGTGCGTCGGCGCGCAAGCACAGCCTCCAGTTCGGCGCCGTGGCAAAGGACATGTACGCCCAGCAAGAGCCGGCCAGGCTCTCCGAGTCGTCCGAGCTCATCCTCATGACGGAGAATCTGGTCTGCAAGCTCTACGACGACGGTGTGGGCATGCAGGAGGACCCGGAGAAGCTGCAGAGTTCGCTCGCCGACATCACATTCCAGCTCATCAAGGTCTGGACAGACTACGTCGATCAGCTGCCGCCGCCCGAGGGCGAGGACCTGGCGAGCATCGGACCCTCGCCGAGCGCGGAGCCGTTCGAAAAAGCGGCGTACGTCGCCCACCTCATCCTGCGCATGCACCACACCCGCTTCGAGTCCCAGATGGACCTGGACCAGACACCGCCGCTCCCGGAGATCCTCTTCGACTGGATGCAGACGAGCCACAACCTCTACCGCGACCAGATCAAGCAGATCCTGCAGTACAAGCCCAGCCCCGCGTGCCACAGCCTCTACTGGGAGACGCTCCGCAACACCCTTCTGCGGGGCGACGCCAACGGCGCCAAGACGCTGCTGAGAGACGCCGGGTGGGAGCAGGTCCGCAAGGGCGGCCCCCGCGGGGACAAGGCGTACTCGGGCAAGGCGCTCGAGAACGTGCGCAGATTCGTGGATGCCACGTGCGAGATGCTGGAGCAGTGCCCCGCCACCAAGAACGACTGGGACGTCTACAACAGCAGCTGGACCCTGTTCCGCGTCCAGGCGCGCGGGTCTCTCGACAGGCTGACGCTCTTCGCCGAGGGACGAGACACCAGCCTGTTGGATTCCATCGACGACCAGGCCGAGTCCATGTCGAACATGGCCAGGAAGGCGTCCAGCCAGATCCCCTGGGACATCTACGAAAACCTGCAGACAGTCTACGGCATCGTCCTCGGCAACCCGGAGGCCATCCTGGAGATCGCGCAGGACTGGTGCGAGGCCACCATCGGCTTGTTCGGCTGGCTCGACGAGGGCGCCAAGGGCCTCAAGGGCGGCTTCTCGATGCCGACGCATTCTCTCCGCTTTGGGGCGTCGACGGCGCCCTTTGGCAGCGAAGACTCGGACGACTACTTTGAGCGCCTCGTCACGGCCTTCCACCAGGTCGTGGACTCTGGCCTGCGGCCGAACACAATGAACCCCGTGGAGATCGCGATAGCGTCGGCCTTCGAGGGCAACATCAACGCGCTCATCGGCTGCCTGAGGACCTGGTCGCTCCCCGTGGCCTCGTCCGTGGCCGAGATAGCCTCCCTCGGACGATGGCTCCCGAAGTCGGAGCCCGCCCAGTCCAAGTCCTCGGACGGCCTTGATCTGGATGACCTGATGCTCCTCGGAATCCCCCGATCGACCGACGACGAGACCGAGGGCATCAAGGACTCCACGCTGGTGGTGTACGCCAGGGAGCTGGCGGGCATTGAGCAGCTTTCCCCTCAGCTGGATGGCTGGGAGATGGCGATCCAGGTGCTGGGACGGATGGACGCCTCGGATAAGGCTGACGAGACAGTGGGAGAGTTGCTGCGGGATCTCCTGGACACCTTGGACGAGAACTCGAGTGCTACGGTGGATAAGATGTGGAGGATATTGAGCGACCTTGGCATGATGAACTATGCCGAGGAGACGGCCGAGGTACTTATTGCCCCGACCCCTTTCTTTGCCCTGATCTTATGTCCCCGCCTATCATTTTCTTTCGACCACAATGCTTCATCAATGAGCTAATCGTTTCGCAGTCGTTTGCGGAGATCCTGTCGCAGAAATCACACCGATACGGCGAGGCGCTGTGGTACTTTGCTCTCTCCCATCGCATAGACAGGGTCCGCGAGGTGTTGAACCTCCTGATGTCCTATTCACTCCTCCAATCGACGGTCTATCCCGTGGAGAGCGAATTGGACGAAGGGCTCAAGAGCCTTCTCAGGAATCGGACCGAGACTCTCGAAGAGCGCGCGAAGCAGGACCTCGAGGCGGCGCAGCTGCTGGGATACATGCTCAGCGGCTACGCCACGCTGCGCAAGTTCTACGAGCTGCGGGACGAGATCAAGGACGAGACGTCCCCCGGCAGGGTCCTCGCCCTCAAGAAGCAGGCCGCCTTCGCCCTGGTGGCGGTCGTGTCGAGCTCCGGCGACAACATCCGGGGCGGGCTGTACGACGAGACGAGGAACGCCGTCGTCAGCGAGGACTTCTTGCTCGCGCTGCTCGGCGAGGTGACGGCGTTCGTCAGCCAGTCCCCGTCGGTCATCTCGCTGGAGCAGATCGACATCCTGCTCAAGGCGATCGAGGACATCCAGACGGTAGGCTCGCGGGTGGCGGAGACGTGCGAGGAGTTCTTCGGCCTGGTGCTCGCGGCGGGCCAGGGCCTCAAGGGCTCGACGCCGCTGGACCTGATGCGGTCGACGAACCTGGGCGCCAGCTTCATGATGAGCGGGAGCACGATGCTCGTGAGCCGCATGCAGAAGTCGATGGCGGCGGGAGGCAAGATCACTAGAGGGTGGGACTGGAGGAAGGGGTGGAACGCCAACACCAAGGGCGAGGATGTCCTCGGAAAGCTGCGTCTCGGGCTGGCCAAGGACCTGGCCGCGCTGTGGCTTGAAGACGCTGACGGGGTGGCCACATACTAGGGGATGGGGGACTTGGAGGTTACATTGAGGGTTCAAACAAGGACGACGAGGACGAGAAGGGGTGGCTGCGGAATAGAAGAAGAAGAAGAATAAGAAGAAGAGGCATCCATTGTCATGCGGCAGCGTTGGTATATGTAGCTTTTGCGATATGATGAAGCCCACGCTGGATGTACATCCTGCTGAATGATGCCCACGAGAGAATACTACCTAAGCATCAAAACCATCTACAGATATCCCCCGGAGAAAGTGAAGGAGAAAGTGAAGACGATGGAAGCTGGATGAAGCGCTCGCCATGTTGAATTGAGGCCTTCGAGGATGAGCCCCTTTCGAGATGGCCGAAAACGGAATAGCGTCAGATCTCTTCTCGCTGACATAATCAGGCCCCTCGTCGTCCAATCCGAACCAACGCATTTCCAACCGCCGACATCGTCTCTCTCTTGCGTCTCCCTCGCGAAGAGGCAGAGGCAGAAGCGCAGCGAGAGACTACACGACTTGCATCACCAATGGCACCCATTGAACTGGCAGGCCGCTCTGGAGGTGCCATGGCGGTAGGTCAATTTCATCAATGCTCCCTCCCGGCCCCGGACGGAGGAGAATGACCGACCAACAGTGATCAACAGCTGACACGGCTCCCAGTCTCTGCTGCGTCGCACCGTGCCTGGCTCCGGCTGCGGAGCTCTCCGCCGGCCTGTGCTCTCCCTCTCCCCGAATACATGCAGGCGACTATCCACGACGAGCCCGGGCGCTGCTGCCGCCCTGCCGCCGACCTACGAGAGGCTTCTGGCCAAGTACACCGGCGTGCGGCGCGTGCTGGCCGGCCAGCGGCTCACGCTCGCCGAGAAGATCCTCTACAGCCACCTCGACAACCCCGAGGAGTCGCTGCTCGGCGGCGCGACGGACAATGGGCGCAGCGTGCGCGGGCGGGCGAACCTGCGGCTCAAGCCCGACAGGGTCAACATGCAGGACGCCTCGGCGCAGATGGCCCTGCTGCAGTTCATGTCGTGCAACCTCGCGCGGCCGGCCATCCCCGCGAGCATCCACTGCGACCACCTCATCGTCGGGGCCAAGGGCGCCGGCGACGACCTGCAGGCGGGCATCGCGGCCAACAGCGAGGTCTTTGACTTCCTCGAGTCCGCCGCGCGCAAGTACGGTATGGACTTCTGGCCGCCCGGCGCAGGCATCATCCACCAGACCGTCCTCGAGAACTACGCCCTCCCGGGCCTCATGATGCTCGGCACCGACAGCCACAGCCCCAACGCCGGCGGGCTCTGCACCGTCACCATCGGCGTGGGCGGCGCCGACGCCGTCGAGGCGCTCGTCGGCGCGCCGTGGGAGCTCAAGGCGCCCAAGGTCCTCGGCGTCCAGCTCGTCGGCCGGCTCGGCGACTGGGTCTCCCCCAAGGACGTCATCCTGCGGCTCGCCGGCGAGCTGACCGTCAGGGGCGGCACGGGCTCCATCATCGAGTACTTCGGCCCGGGCGTCGACTCCCTCAGCTGCACCGGCATGGCCACCATCTGCAACATGGGCGCCGAGGTCGGCGCCACCACGTCCGTCTTCCCCTACACTGAGGCCTCGGCGCGCTACCTCCGGGCGACCCGCAGGGAGCAGGCCGTGCGGGACATCGAGGCCCTGCAGGGCGCTTCCGACTTCCGCTTCGCCGCCGACGAGGGCGCCGAGTACGACCAGCTCATCACCATCGACCTGTCGACGCTGGAGCCCCACATCAACGGGCCCTTCACCCCGGACCTGGCCACCCCACTGTCCAAGTTCAAGGACGCCGTCGCGGACCAGAAGTGGCCCGAGAAGCTGTCCGCCGGCCTGATCGGCAGCTGCACCAACAGCTCCTACGAGGACATGACGCGCGTGGAGAGCCTCCTCAAGGAGGCGGCGAGCGCGGGGCTCAAGCCCGCGGCTGACTTCTACATCACGCCCGGCAGCGAGCAGATCCGCGCGACGCTCGAGCGCGACGGCACGCTCGAGACGTTCGAGGCGGCGGGCGGCGTCGTGCTCTCCAACGCCTGCGGGCCGTGCATCGGCCAGTGGCAGCGCCAGGACGGCGTCGCCAAGGGCACCCCCAACGCCATCCTCACCTCGTACAACCGCAACTTCCGCGGCCGCAACGACGGCAACCCGGAGACGATGAACTTCTTGGCGTCGCCCGAGATCGTCACCGCCATGGCCTTTGCGGGCTCGACCTCGTTCAACCCGATGACCGACTCGCTCAAGACGCCCTCGGGCGCCGACTTCCGCTTCTCCCCGCCCCGCGGCCTCGAGGGCCCCGCGACCCCGTTCGAGTCCGGCGTCCCCTCCCTCGGCGTCCTCTCCCAGGCGCCCGACCCCGCCGCGCAGGTCGCCATCTCGCCGTCCTCGGAGCGCCTCGCCTTCCTCGAGCCCTTCGCGCCCTTCCCCGCCGCGGACCTCGCCGGCCTGCGCGTCCTCGTCAAGGTCACGGGCAAGTGCACGACCGACACCATCTCCGCCGCGGGGCCGTGGCTCAAGTACAAGGGCCACCTGCCCAACATCTCGACCAACACGCTCAACACGGCCGTCAACGCCGAGACGGGCGAGGTCAACGCCGCCTACGACCTTGACGGCTCGCGGCACACCATCCCCGCGCTCGCGCAGCGCTGGAAGGACATTGGTCGTGAGTGGCTCGTCGTCGCAGAGCACAACTACGGCGAGGGCTCCGCCCGCGAGCACGCCGCCCTGCAGCCGCGCTTCCTCGGCGCCCGCGTCGTCCTGACGAAGTCCTTTGCGCGCATCCACGAGACCAACCTCAAGAAGCAGGGCGTCGTGCCCCTGACTTTCGCCGACGAGGCCGACTACGATAGGATCGCCGCCGGCGACTCCGTCAGCACCGTCGGGCTGTACGACATGCTGAAGAACGGCGGCAAGGGCGACGTCTTCCTCAGGGTGAGCAAGGAGAGCGGGGAGGAGGTCCTCATCGAGACGAGGCACGCCATCAGCCAGGACCAGGCTGGGTTCATTCTGGCTGGCAGCGCGTTGAATCTGCTCTCCCAGAGGTAGATGCTTCTCTTGGAGCTGGCCGTTGAAGGAGGAGACGTTGTTAACATTGGAAAACATGGCAAGATTTGCCGAGACGCGCTTCGATATATTGATGGGACGGAAGCGGCATGTATTATAGACTGGATGACAGATGAGTAGATGATGTGACGATAGAATGGGATGACACAGAATAGATTCATTGATGTGAGCCGCCTTCTTTGTTAGGCGCCATTTACTACGACTATATGTGGTCAGTCCACAGAAGTTCAATGAGCTCAGTCAGGCCTGAAGAAAACTTGGAATTCGTGACTCGGAACCAGATCACCATCATCGTGGCCAAGAGTATTGTTCGTCTGACGCTGGATCATTCAACTCGCGGAAAAAGTCTCGACGGCAACTCTCTAGAAGCTCTATGCAAACATGCGGCATCATTTGCCTCTAAATCAAAACTCGCAACCAGGCTTCTGCTGTCTAAACGCCTTGCTCTGATATGATCAAACAGGATAGATCTCAACATTGGGCTTCTTTCCCACCACCCCCCTTCTCTGATGGCTTGCGTGTAATTTAGGCCCTTCGCGGCAGGAGGCAATCTCTTCCCATCGAGGTCCAGTCATGGACCTAATTTCCAGCGGCAGAACTCTGTATGAAAACATCGAGCTCCTGTCAGCCTTTTCAATATGTTTGACTCAGTTGTGCGATGGCTCTCGCGACCTCTTCATTCTCTGAACATTCTTCAGAACGTTCTGATACTGCTCTTCAACCTCTTGGGTTATAAGATTCATCGTGCGCTGCCGACTTAATCTCGTCATCTTGGCTTCCCGATGCCACGTGCAGGCCTTGAGCCACGCAGGATTGTTTCGCACGTCCTCCGGCAGCTGGTCCTCGGGGACGTCGCCGAAGTCCATAGCTTTGCTGTGTGTCCAAGGTTTCGGGTCCTCGATGGGCGGCTGCTTCCCCGAAATCCTGGCGTCGATTCTCTTCTTCTCCTTCTCCTCTTCTAGCGCTCTCATGTATTTCTGCCGGGCGACGACTCTCCTAAACCAGTACTTGCGGCCACGGCGAATCTTGATCTCCTGCGCCTTTTCTTCGTGCCATTCCTCCGACCGGGTTTGAGGCCTATGGACTGCGGGATCGATGTGCAAGAACAATGTTCTTCTTTCACTGGTGGTTCTTGGCACGCGGTCTCGAGTGCATGATGACGGCTTGGTGGTATTGGTCTTGATTCCCTTCGGCGATGGCATCCCTGATTGATCGTATATCATGGCGTCGAATGCACCTGCGTCGAATTTGGGATTCTGAGATCTCTGGTGCTTGTTGTGAGGATTTTGTGACTCTGTTGTCTTTTTCACTGTGGGTTCTTGTATGACAGTGGTAGAGCCGTTGGTGTCATGATATGTCAAAGTCCTCGGCTGCAGTGTCTCTGAAGCGCCCCGACTTTGAGCAGCTCTAAGGCCCCGGACATATTTCAGGGGCAACTCGTCTGAAGAAATGTCGCCATTTGGGGCGTGATCCACGGAGCATTGAGGTGCCAACGGCGAAATTTCTTCTGATATCGTGTCTAGAGGAGTTGTAGGTCTTCTTGACCTCCTTGGATCTGAAGTGGATCCATGCTTCTTTTGGGCTGTGGTGGACGATCTCGCATGACTTGCGCGATCTTCTGAGCGAAGAGCCTCATTGTGGGATTTCGGGCGCCCAGCCTTGAGTGCTGTCGATCTAGTCTTGATCTCCCTGGAGTTCGATCTGGTGGAAGAGTTGTTTGCTGGTTCTTGGGCGTGACAATTGGGCTGAGCTCGTGAGTTCCTGGCTGGAGATCCTGACTGACAGACCTCGGGCTGTGTGTCAGACGCGCGAGAGTTGGGGATCGACTCCCTAGTCTGCACTCGTTTGTTTCTTCCGTGATTCGTCTGCAAGTCCTCGGCATTCGAGCTCGTCCCTGAGACTCGTTGTTTCTTACTTGCCACCTCCGCTACGCTCTCAAGACGATGCTTTGGATTGTTGTGGTCATTATATGACTGAGATCCTTCGGCGGCTTCTTCTGCGCTGGGCGCAGAAGATTTCGGACTCGATCCCAAACGTCGTTTCAAAGGAGGTTCACTTGTCACACCGTCACAAGACCGAGGCGGGGAGCTCCGGCCGGTGACCTCTGAAAAATTGCGCTTCTTGGACGATACATGATGCTTGGTGAGATTGGAGACCCTGGATGTCGTGGCGACTTCTTCTGTAGCAGAAGTTTCATTTGAATTTGGAAGAGACTTGGACTGCAGCTTCTCTGATGCTTTTAAGCGATGAGCATTGTTCTTATTTGGAGGCATTCTATTCGATGTTGTGAGGGGGTTTGTCACCACCGATCGCGGACTCGGAATCGTTGCCTCCTTTTGACGGGGATTCGGCGGACCGTCTTGTGTAGGCTCGTCTGTCACAGTCTTTCCCTCTCTCTTGGAGGTATCCGAGTCTGATGGCCGCTTGGCTGAATCGTTATGTGCGCGAGAAGGTTCAAAGATTGCTGGGCTTGTTTGCTTGCTCGAGCACAAAGGAGCCCTCTGTGCTGCGTGCTCGTTCGGGGGAGTGGATGTAGGAACTGGCTCTCCACTAGGAGGCATGGTCCCGTCTTGGCGTGATGCAATATCAAGATCTGGATGCTTGCCGGCGATGGGCCTTGCAATCACAGGCTCTGAATGTTCCTCAGTAGGATGTAAGTCTCCGCTGGTTTCTTGCATATTGTGATCCATTTAAAGCTGCAAGCCAGCGATGTTCGATGTTAATCACGGGGATTTCAACTGGTTTTGAAATCTTGATTGCCCTTTGCGAGCACAGCTGTGATGAAAGTGTTACCAATCCTCTTGCGCGCAGCAGTGTATCGGATGTTCTGCAAACGCGAACTCGGAGCTTCAAAGGGCATCAGAACCTGCGGACCAGCGCTTGAAGGCCGAAGAAATCGGAGCATGCGCAAATGGCGATGTGACTCCTGACTTCAAAGCAGCAAAGGACGTCTATCTATATATGAGACGAATAGTTAGCCTATCCCCATCATCAAACCGTGCATTGTATCAAGAAGCTCGCCGGTTCCGCAGAGTATCGACGTCAGATCTTTTCAGTCTTGCATTTGGTCTTCAAGCTGGGAACAGCAACGGCTGCACAGCCCTGCGTTCCCTCCTAGAAGCTTCCGTGTTTCCACGGCGAGCTCCTTCAATTCATGTGCGTCGCAGCCTTTAATCCTGATCTGTGGAGAGCACGAAAAACAAGACTCTTGATTGCGACGCTGCCGCGTCCTTTGCCAGACCTCTAAGGCAGTATCGGCGAGGAAACAAATGCGAGGTGAATCGCATCCTCGCGATACGAGTATGGCTGTGTCTTTCGAGAGACACATTTGGAGGGAGAGGTGGGGCAGCGACCAGGAGGTTCCGTTCGGTCAGACCTTTTACCAATGGGCATCATTCGAAGTCGCGGGAACCGGAGTTTCTTTCATTAAAAGAAGATGAAACCTACTAGCTGACCGTGAGAGTAGGGAAGATGGGAATGACTCGATCCTCTTCCCTCTTCCCTATCCAGTTCTGCAGTCTTCCGTCAAGCTCCTCACAGAGGAGACATCGTCTGAACAGGGCGAGTCTGATTGCTGATCGGATGGTTAGATGATTGACCGAGACCAGCTCGAGGTCTAGATGAGCTGCAAGTCGTATAAACCTGGGATGGTGATAATGGCTCGTCAAAGTGAGCTTGCTCGAGATCCAGATGAGGCAAGATTCGTCCCAAGCTGTTCAACAGTCCATAGGAATAGTTGTCTTGAGACGAGAAAGGGTATGGCTAGAAGAGCAGTCGGAGCCAAGAAAAGAGACAATCAATAGAGGAGAGAGAATAACGAGGTAAGGAACTTAAGGAGTAAAAGATTGAGGAGGAGGAGAAGTTGACGACAAAGAAGGGAAAAATGAATTTATTTTGAATTCTCGGGCTGGAAAGTGAGAAAAAAGGCAAGAGCTCTCGGACCCAGATGCCGGCTCTCAAAAACCAGCAGGTGCGGCCCGAGCGCGCGATGTCAAGTGGCTCCTTCCACTTGTTCGTTGCCTCCTTCACTTTTTGTCGTCCTGGCCACTAACTGCTGACTAATCCATGTGAGCATTCAGATGAGTCAGCAATAAACTGCAGGTACCGCGTTTCACAGACTGAAGCTTGAACAGGTTGAAGGTCCAGCCAGAGCCTTGATGCTGCAGTGCTTCCCTTGACCTTTGTATTCATATTTATCGAGATGGTCATTTTGTAATATCTTGCAGTCATCGTGACGCGAAGTTGCGAAAGGGAAGAGACTGATCTCGAGACGGGAATATACGTGCTTGGTCTCTGTGAAAGACTCGGGCCACTACTCCGTTTAGAACTGTACGGAGTACGGAGAACGGAGCACCGTCATTGCCTTTACCGTTTGATACGGTAGAGCGGGGCAACTTGCCGTATCCACCATCTCGTCAACGACGACGGTGACGACGACGACGTGTTCCAGCTTCACGCCGCCTGACAAGATCATTTTCGATCGAACGCGACTTTCGGTGCTTAGCGTACGTCTCTGCTGCGCAGACTTTCCCCGGCTGTGCGATACAGCCGAGCCATTCCTCTGACAGCTCCTCGAACGCAGCACCCTCTTCGGACAGAGCTTCGCATCGCCTGGCATGGAGTTCCTCAAGTCTGCCGTCGCATCTGCCATTTCCCAGGGCCCTCCCTTTCCCTACTCTTTCGGGGACAAGGTGGATGTTGACGATTCCATATGGACGCTATACAATGGCACGAGAAGGGTGAGATGTCCCCGGGCGAGTCGGAGCGCCTGAGGCCGCTTGCTCAGATGCTAATGGTTCGCAGGAAGACGGCTCCAACTGCAGCATATTCTCCTTCGATATTCCCTCCAGGAAACACCTCCTCCCACTCGCCAAGAATGCGCTCAAGAAACTGCGAACGATGCGACACCCCGGCGTCATCAAGGTGCTGGACACTGTCGAGGTACATGCCACCCGGTGCGATGCGATGCGATGCGATGCGATGCGACGCGATCTCGAGCTTCAGGGAGAGCCGACTCTGACAACCAAGCCAGACAGATTCCTACATCTACATTGCGACCGAGCGAGTAGTTCCCCTCCGATGGCATGTTCGCCGGAAAAGCCTGAGCCCGGAGACGATAAAATGGGGACTGTACAGTATTGCTGTATGACGACCACCGCACCCGGCTGCCCTGCAACCCTCCTCGAACCGGGATTCGATACTGACACGCGGCAGCAAACTCTCAAATTTGTCAACGGCGATGCGTCCTCCATTCACGGCAGCCTCAAGGTCGGGTCGATTTACACCTCGGAAAGCGGCGAATGGAAGCTAGGCGGGTTCGAGGTGTTAAGCAGTGTCAAGGACGATGAGTCAACAATATACGTGAGTCTCATAATCGAGTCGATACAGGGAGGCTACTGACAGGCTGACGCTTCCGTCACAGACATTCGCAAGTCTGGTGCCAGACTCTGCTCGATACGCTCCTCCCGAGGTTGCGACAGGAAGTTGGGACGTCATCAAGAAGAACCCCATATCCGCCGTCGACTCTTTCAACTTCGGATCGCTCATATACGAAGTCTTCAACGGTGACTTCCACAGCACTAGCCAAGCTGGCCAGACAAACAATATCCCACCCTCGATGCAAATGAGCTATAAACGGCTATGCAACGCCAACCCCAAGGCGCGCACGAGCATAGCCAATTTCTTCGACCAAGGAAATCGGTCGGGCTCTTTCTTCGACACACCCCTGATCAAGTTGACGGAAGGCATCGACAACTTGAGCGTCAAGAGCAACGAGGAACGGGAGGAGTTTCTACAGTCAGTCTTGGCTTCGCACCCATGGACATCCCTAATGATTTCGCGGCTAACACGGCGTAACAGAGACCTCGAGCAGCTCACGGATGACTTCCCCGAAGACTTCTTCAAGCTCAAGGTGCTCCCGGAACTCATGAAATCTGTCGAGTTCAGTGGTGGAGGCCCCAAGGCCCTGGGCGTCGTGCTAAAAATCGCAGCCAAGCTGCCAGACGAGGACTTTGATGCCAAGATCATCCCCTTCGTCGTTCGCATCTTTGGAAACCCTGACCGTGCCATCCGTGTCTGCCTGCTAGACAGTCTTCCACTGATGATTGACCGGCTGCCTCAAAAGATTGTTAACGACAAGATCTTCCCACAACTGGTGAGTCCCCTTCCCTTGTGGAGCAATCGCCGAAGGACTTACCAATTTTCACTTCTCCTCAGGTCACGGGCTTCACGGATGTCGCTCCTGTGCTGCGAGAGCAAACTCTCAAATCGGTATTGGTCGTCATCTCGAAACTCTCCGACCGCACTATCAATGGGGAATTGCTCAAGCAGCTCGCAAAGACGGCCAACGACGAGCAGCCCGGGATTCGCACTAACACCACGATCTGTCTTGGGAAAATCGCCAAAAACCTAGGGACATCGTCGAGGGCCAAAGTGCTGATAGCGGCCTTCACTCGCGCGCTGAGAGATCCTTTCGTCCATGCGAGAAACGCCGCGCTTATGGCACTGGCAGCTACGTCCGAGTACTTCTCAGAGGAAGACAGCGCGAATCGCATCTTGCCCGTCGTGTGCCCGGCACTGATCGACAAGGAGAAGGTCATTCGGGACCAAGCCAACCGAACGATGGAGACCTTCCTGCAGAGGATTCGCAAAGCAGCGGCCAGTATGCCGGAGACGGCCCTGCCACCGCCGCAAGCCGCCGATGACCAGGGAGCTCAGATGGGCAAGCCCCAGTCGAGTGGAGGTGGAGCAGCAGCTGCGGGCTGGGCGGGCTGGGCCATCTCCTCCTTCACCAACAAGCTATCAGCCGTGGCCGGCGAGATGCAGACTGCAAATGGGCCCGTCGACACGCCTACGGGAGTCACACCCTCGCGTAGCCCCGAGCCCAGAACGGCGGCCGCATCGTCGACGCCATCCCTACACAGACAAGCTGTCACATCGCCGCCGCCGGCTGCGTCCGGTCTGTCGTCGCGCAGCGCCAGCCGGGCCGCCGAGGCTTTCCTCCCCGACCAAGACGCCGATGCGGACGACGTTGGCGATGCCTGGGGCGACATGGGAGAGGACGATGACGTCTTTGCGACCCCGTCCGGATCAGCCAAGGCACCGGCTGTCGCGTCCACCACACCCTTCGGCGACGAGGAGCCAGACTTCGCGGGTTGGCTGGCGGCGCAATCACAAAAGAAGCCAGGCAAGCCATTACCCAAGGGCCTCACGAAGACGACGCCCGCGGCAGCAGCCAAGAAGCCTGTGGCGGCGAAAGCAACAACCGCGAAGCCGGCTCCAAAGAAACCAATTGTCGCAAAGAAGATCGACATGAAGCCGAAGGAGACGGAGGATGACGACGACTGGGGAGATGGGTGGTGAGGAGGGGGGTCCCGGCCAATTTTTGACTTCTTTTCGAAAGCAATAGCGACGAATGAATACCTCACATCTAACATAGACACATGTCGTTTGATTTGAGCGGCGTTGAGACCGATTTGGCCAAAAGCATACCACCGGAATTTGGATCAGGCTGCTCCGGAGTCGGAGTTTGCAATCGAATCACACCAGCAGCAAGCACTCTCACGGCATTTCGGCGCGGACGTTGGGCTCCATCTTGTTTGTAGATGTATTATTCCATTTTTTTCTACTATTCTCAACCAGTCGTCCCGTACACCAGTCGCGGTAACGAATCGCTTAGGCGGCAATAGTGACCTCGACCTCGACACCGGCCTCGACTGCAACACATTAGCCATGCCGTTCGGATCGAATTGTCCTGAAGAGCGGAATTTCTTACTGTTGACGATGATGGACTTGACGACCTCGGTGGGAGCGTGGAGGCTGCGTCTGTTAGCCTTGATCTTAATCTCGTTCCCCCCCGCGAACCGCGAAGAACCAGAGAGAGAGGTATATGGTATTCAGGAGCCACGTACTCGATGAGGCGCTTGTGGATGCGGAGCTCGTAGGTGTCCCAGGTCTTGGAACCCTCACCACAGGGGGTCTTGCGGGTGGTGATCTTGAGGTTCTTGGTGGGCAGGCGGACGGGGCCCTTGGCGCTGATGTTCTTGGAGTGGGAGCGCTCGATGAGCTCGCGGCAGACCTTCTCGAGGGCCTGGACCTTGCGGGAGGTCAGGGTGATGCGGATACGGTGAGCCTTCTACGGGGGAGCATTAGCAAATCTGCGGCTCGGCACGTTCGATTCTCGCAAGCAGCGACATCGGTCGGTCGTCTCGTCTCGTCTCGTCTTGTCGTTGTGTGGTTTTTTCGGACTTTGGATTTTGGACTTGGGGGAAAGAGGGCGCAAAGACGTACGGGCTGCTCAGAGACATCCTTGTCGGTCTTCTGGTGAGACATTTTGAATATGATGGTCCGTCAAGACTCGGCGACTTGAAAAAGCGGGCGGTAACGTGATGACGGTTGAAGGAAGCTTGGCTTGGTGCTTGCGATGAGGATGTTGCGAGACTCGAGTTTTCCCTTTTTCGCAGGAAATTGTACGAATTGTGGGTTGTGGGGTGCTTTATGTAAGCAATTGGGGGTTGATGATTGGCTGTAATGGGCACGCGAAGTCTACAGAGTTGTCATGCATACCAGTACGACTCGTATATCGTGCAACTGGACCGCCTCTTCCCACGAGCTACGGGCGTTGATGAAATGGACCATTTGAACGATCAATAGATAGACATGATGGATATCATTGATGCCAGTACACTGCTCGCAAGTCTACGCATGCTCCAATTCGGATTGAACGTGGACGAGGCGAACAACTCGGGAGACATCAAGGGATCACGAAGTCGACAATGCCCAAGCGATAAGGGTCTTATCGATAAGAACAAATCGCCGGGAGATCTGCGGCGGTCGGAGGGACGGCGTCTTTCTTCCCGACCAGCGAATGAAGAAAAATAAAATCAATCCCCTGGATCTCCAAATAAATTTCCACCTCCCGCAGCCATTCTCGCCATTCTTTTCTTTTCTCCCAATCTCCGGCACCGCCCAATCGCCAACTCCTCGTCGTCGGAGAGGGAAACACCACAGCTCAACACAGAGCCGGAGGGGGGAAAAAAAATCAAAAAAAAAAGAGAAAACCCCGAAAAAAAAGGACGACAGAATGGCCCAGGGCACGGTCAAGACGTCCGCCAAGGCCGCCGCCCCCAAGGCCGTGCACTCCAAGCGGCAGGCGTCCAAGGTCACCAAGCCCAAGAAGACAAAGGCCAGCGTCGACAAGACGCACAAGAAGTTCACCTCGGGCATGGTCGCCAAGACGGAGGCCCTGCTGGGCGAGCGCGCCGGCCACCTCGAGCTCATCGGCAAGGGCAACAAGGGCAAAAGCAAGAAGCTCTCGCAGAAGGGCGGGTCCAAGAAGTTTGGCTGAGAAGCGGTCTCCCTTCATCCGGGGAGGCGGATGTGTGCTGCCTCGTGCGCGGCGGCAATCCTGGCCAGGAGGGACGTCACGAGCGCCGCGTCGCGCTCCACGTCGACCCGCCAGCTCGACACGGCGATGCGCACGGCCGGCTCGCGCGCCCACGTCGTGCCGCTCACGTACACCTCGCGCGTGCTGTTAATGCGCTCGACCAGCACGTCGTTCAGGCGCCTGTCCCTGGCGCGGAACAGCACAATCATGAAGATCTCGCGCAGACGTGCTGCACCGGCGTTGCCGGTGTTGTCGGCGGCTGGGAGCAGCTCGTAATGCGGCGAGTCGCGCAGGAAGCCGGCCACGCGCCGGGACAGCTGGACCATGTTGTGCACGAGGTGGGCGAAGCCGGCGCGGCCCTCGCTCAGGAGCGCGGCGTAGACGGGCAGGGCGCGGAAGCTGCGGGAGTTCTCGATGCCGACGTGCAGCGGGGACGGGAGCGCGTCCGAGGGGCCCGAAAGGTTCGAGGGGGCGAGGTATGCGGCGTTGGGGTTCTGGAAGACGGACTGGAGCAGGGATGGGCTGCGGGTGAGGAAGACGCCGCAGTCGTACGGCTGGAGGCGAGGAGGGCCCGGGGATCAGAAAAGGGGGATCCATCATGAGCCGAGAAAAGAGAGGAAGAGAAGTGTGTACGAACCACGTTGAGGAGCTTGTGACCGTCGAGGGCGATGCTGTCTGCGAGATGGAAGCCCTGGTTCCGGACGTGGAGGAGCTGATACTCGTCGCGCTCATCGAGCACGCGGCTGAAGATCCCAAAGGCTGTTTCGTTGGCGTGCGTTTCCAACCGAGAGAATATGAATTCAGTCCCCAGATGTTCTTTCGTGCTCCAGGATGACTTCGCACATCATACCAGTACGAGTGCCGGTACATACCTCCGTCGAGATGGATCCACGCCCCATGCTCATCCGCCATCCTCCGCAGCCGCTCCCACTCATGGACGTCGTCGAGCGCATACCGCCCCGTGTTGACCTCGCCCGCGCTCACGGCCACGATGCTCGCAACCCCCTCCCTCTGAAGCTCCCGCTCCACGGCGTCGAGGTCGAGCTTCCACGGCCTTCCCGCCGCGCCGCCCAGCGCCACCTCCACGACCGACGCGCGCCCGAGGCCCACCGCGCTGGCCGCCTTGAGCAGGGAGCTGTGCGGCGCGCTGCTCAGGACGCGGATCTCGCGCACTCCGGCGTCACGGCACGCCGCGAGGATCCCCGCCTCGGCGACGCTCGTCCCGCCGCTGCGCCTCGCGAGGAGGGCCTCCCGCCCGCACGCTAGGCCGAGGATGTTGCTCGCCGTCGCGCCCGTGGTGAATGTCCTGCCGGCCCAGGCACCATGAATATTTCCACTATCATCGTGATCGTGATCGTTATCATTATCATGATCATGATGATGATGGTGGTTCTGGTCCAGCCGCAGCAGGCGCACCAACATCTCGAGCGTCGCGGCCTCGACCTTGGTGGCGATGCTCTGCGCGGGGAGGTGGACCTGGACGTTCTGGTCCACGCGGGAGACGACGTTGTCGGCCCACTCGGCGACGGGTAGGACCCCGCCGGTGACGAAGCCGTAGTAGTTGGGGGAGGCCGCCTGGCCGCTCATGGCGGGGACGAGGTCCGCGAGGATGTGGCGGGCCACGTCCTCCTGGGTGTGGCTGGCGAGGTACGAGGCGGAGAGAGGGTTGGGGAGGGAGGACTCGGCGGCGCGGACGGCCTCAGGGGTTGGAAGGGTTGGCGCGCGGGGGGGCGGGTCGTGGCGCTGGGTGAAGCGGCGCCGCTGGGCTTCCGGGTCGGAGAGGTCGTCCATGGCTTTCAGGAGCATGTCGGGGCGGATCGATTTCGGCTCGCTGGAATGTGTGAATGGTTCGCGTTGTCAAGAAGGGGGGGAGAAGGGTGATGCGATGCGGGTGCTCTGTAGGGGGGTGAATAGGGGTGGAGAGCAGATGAGTCACAACCTGTTCAGCCGGCCATGTTTGAGTCACGCACTCGGCATTCATGGGGTCAATGCATCACGCGTCAATCCATACCCGAAAGGGCATAAGCATGAAGGATCAGAAATCGCGGCGTTTCTTTGGAGCCGTCTTGCGTATAAAAATCGTAATCAAGAACAAACAGGTCCGTCTGGAGATGTCGCAGTCCAAACAGATGAGAAAATGTCAAAAGATATCTATGCCCGTCGTGACGTATCCTGTCTCATCACGCCCGCCCCTCCTCAATCACTGTATGGCTCCCAAGCATTTCTTTCCCAGGTCTCGTGCTGAGATCCTCTTTCCTGCCTTGAAACACGCCGTGTCCTTATGGTGTTCTTCGTTGAGCCGGCCAAGCGTCCTTCAGTCGGGATTTCTTGTGTCCCATCATGTCTTCCCTCCCATGCCTGTCGTGTATATGCGTGCGAAATTCGTGTATATGTATGGCGCGCTGGTCGTATAATGCGCACCAAGCGCGTGTGGGTATGTGTTTTTGTGTGCGCGTGCGCGTGGATGTGTCTCTGCCTGAGTGCCGCGGACGCCTCACAGCTTGGCGGTCTCGAGGATGACGCCGACCTTGTACTTGTCGCCGTACTTGGGCATGATGGTCTCGTTGTGGTACTTGTTGAAGGGCTTGGTGGCGTCCTTGCCGTAGAACCGCTTCAGCACCTTCTCGCCACCGGGGTGCTCATCCTTGAACTCTGAGGCGGATATCAGTCAGCACACGGACATGAAGAATTGGATGGGTAAAGGAGAGAGGAGTCGTCGCGTAGGGTTCGAGCGGCGGCGGGAAAAGGAGGGGGGCTGCAAGGCTATGTGACGGAAAACAGGAGGAGCCGAAGAGGGGGAGCGTACTCGTCACGTCGTAGACGTTGTGGTCGATGATGAGGTAGTATCCGTTCTCGTCGTCCTTGAACTTGGCGACCTCGTTGACGGTGAACTTCTTATCAGACATCTTGAATGTGAAAGATATTGAAGGCTCTTTGCGTCGTGGCGATATTGTTTGTCTCGAGAGTGAGGTCTTTGGGGAGAGCGCGCGATCCAGGAGTGGAAATTGGCAGAGAAGGGAGCGGCAGTGAAGACGAGTCTGCGATTGGGATGATGAGAAGAAGGGAAGAGAAAGGTCCGAGGAAGAAGGAGAAGAAGTAGACAAAGTCGAGGAATTGAAATAGGAGAGAAAGGAGGCCGAGGCCGAAAAGGAGGACAGGGTTGAGGTTGGAGATGCCGGGAGGAGGTGGCGGGAGGAGCCGGGGTTGGAGATTGAACGAGCCTCGGCTCCGGGGTAGGTGCAGCTGATTATGTAATGCATCGCTTGGCTCGTGAAATTGATTTGACTCAGACCCGCTTCTGCTGCAAGATGGCCAATCACAGGCGGCCGATTTGATAATAACCCCGGACCTTAACCCTGACCCTTAATTGATCAACCCTGACCCTAACCCTATAATGAATTGCGACATCAGTGATAGTACTGAGTACGGAGTACTCAGTAGAGTCGGATGCTGGATATCGCCAGTGAAGCTCGGCGTCTAAAGGACGACCTCTTTGATCTTCTATACCATCTAGTATTCAAGACCTCTATCCTACTCTACATGTCGAGCGCGCCTCGCCGTCTCAAGGCGGCCCTGAATCTATCCGCAAAGGCCATGGTGCCCCGACAGTCGCTCTCGGCCTGCTTCTTCATCGCCTCGGGCATCCACTCGTAAATCTTGGCGATTCGATTCTCGTTCTGCGAAAAGTCAGTCAGTCAGTCAGTCGTCCCTCTTTTTCTCTGTCCTTTCTCTGTTGCTACTCATGTCTTCTCACTCACAGATGGATGCGTGCTCAGCATCTCGGGCACCTCCTGCCCGCCCGACCTCTGGATCGCCTCCATCCTCTGCCAGAACCCGACGGCCTGGCGCGGGTCGTAGCACGCCTCGGCCATCATCATCAGCCCGATGTAGTCGGCCTCGCTCTCCTGCTTGCGGCCCATGGGCAGGTAGACGAGGAAGTCCTGGAGGTAGAAGCCGCCGATGAGGTTCCACATCCCGAAGAGCGCGAGCCCCGGCAGCGCGCCGGCGAGGAAGAAGAGGCTCCCGACGGTGAGGTTGCCGACCCACGCGGCCGAGAGGCGCTCCGCGGCGTGCGAGGCCGTGTTGTGCGCGATCTCGTGCCCGAGCACGGCGGCGAGCGCGTCCTCGCTGCGGCAGACGTTGAGGATGCCGCTGTGGACGAAGACCTTGCCGCCGGGGATGACGAAGGCGTTGGCAGTGCCTGTTGTCTGATATGAGTTTCCGGATCTGACGACCGCGCGCAGGAAGATGAAAAAAAAAGGAAAAGGGGGGGGGGGGGGGGGAAAAGGGGTTTGGGTTTGGAAGGGGGGGAGAAACTTAGGGTTGTCTGCAATCCCGGGGCCCCCCCAGGCGGGGCCCCCCATCC
>NQYQ01000017.1:127618-137747 GCA_003055925.1 Escovopsis sp. Ae720 | reverse complement strand
GGGGGGGGGGGGGGGTGGGATGGTGGTGGTGAGAGAGGGTAGGAAGGCGAGAGAGAAGAGAGGGGGAGGAAGAGAGGGGAGGAAGGAGGGAGAGGGGGGGGGGGGGGGGGGAATAGGAGATTGGGATTGGAAGAGGGGGAGAAACTTACGGTTGTCTGCAATCACGCGGACCTCCCAGTCGAGGTCCTCCATACCGCTGACCGGAATGAGCCTCTTCATGACCCGCTTGACCAGCATCGTCCGCGGGTCCCAGTCCGAGAGGAAGCGCCCGCCCTGGGCCTCGACCTGCGCGATGATCTGGTCCGCGGCCTTGGAGTACGCGCTCGCGACCAGCGCGTCCGAGAGGAAGTTGAACCGCCTGCGGCCCGTCACGGGCACGGTCTGGGAATTGAGCAAGTAGAAGACGACGGCGGCGGCAGCGGCGACGGCTGCGAACGCGCGCGAGTTCCTGCCCCTGCCGGCGGCCGTGAACTTGTTGGCCAGCGCATCGGGCACGAGCGGGCGCGCGTAGCGGAGGCGCCGGCGCAAGTAGTCGTCGTCGTCGGGCTGCTGCTGCTGCTGCTGGCGCTTAGCAGAGTGCGAGAGGCAGCGGCACGGCGACACGGGGGGGGTCGATGGACGGGAGGATCGCAGGCGTGAGGACGGGGCTGACGAGAGCTGCCGAAGCGTGTAGTGAGCGGGATACGGAGCCGTGATGAGGACGAGGACGCTGCTGGGCCGGGCGATGCGGCTCGATGACGGGGCGCGCAGCGACATGGCGGGCTTGCGCCGGAAACCGGAAAAGGGGGGGGGGGCACAAGCCGCGGGGGGCGGGAGGGGGCGAGGAGATGAGGACAAAAGGGCCGGCGGCGCGGGCTCGGGAAGCCAGGATCCCCCAGCTTGCAGGTTCGAGAAAAGTGGGCAGAGCTGGGGGAAAGAGGGGGTGTGAGATTCTGCGATGCGAAGGCGTGCGACTCGGGTCTGAAATGTTCGTGGAGCTTGGAAGAGGCGAGCCTAGTGACATGTGAGAATGGCGGCCAAATGCGTGCCAATCGTGAGAACTTCCAGTTCCTGTGCTGAAGAATAGAATGGAGGACTCACCAATCCGACCCGTCCGGCACTCGTCGTTGCGCTGCGATGACGGTGTCTGTGCGAGAGGGAGGAGGAGACGACGACGACGACGACTGACGATGGGAGATGCAGGGAGACGATGTGTTCGGTCGAGGTTGGAAGTTGGACGTTGGAAGTTGGAAGTCGGAAGTCGGAAGTTGGAAGTTGGAAGTTAGAAGTTTGAGGCTATTGCGATATCACTGTGCGAATACTGGCCATGGTGGCACATGTCGCACTGTGTCTCGCGATGCCCCGGATCCATCCTCGGACCCCCGGCCGGAATCCAACAGCCACCAACTCCCGATCCGGACACAGCTTCCGGGCACCTATCTTGATGCGTCGACGCCGGGCGTCCGACACGGCCCACACCGGATGGCAGCCCCCCATGACTCGGTCCACTTCGCCGACCATCGCGAGAGCTGCCGGCTGATATCTCAAGCGTACTGGTATCCGTCTCTGCTCCTCCGTACGGTGTAGGTACTCCGTGCCTTTTCCCCACGATGCCTCCACTCGTCTCCCTCCCGAGGTCTCCTCTTCCCCTGGGTCGAAGACTCTGTACGTATACGGAGTACCTGGTGTTCTCCTGGCATGTAATGTACAGAGTAGTACTCCGTAGAGTAGCCTCATTCGAGTATATCGTCATCTGCCCATGCACCGTACACTGCTATCCACATATGGTTCATGCACGCCGCCTCAAGCCGCACGCCTCGCCTCGCCTCGCACCCATCGGCACGGTCCGGCGAGCCTCGCACGAAAGCCCGATACAGCTCAAGCACAAGACAGGCTCCTCGCCCATTCCGTCTCTCGTCCCAAGAGCCATTCGACACGTTGTCTCGTCTGATCTCATCTTCGTCCCTTCGTCCCAACCTGTCCGTCCCTCGAGCCTCACTCCAAGGGGCCGGCTGCCTCCATATGTATGTACACACTCCGCACGCATCAATAGATCAATCTATTCCATCCATTGCTCTCCCGCCTGCATTGACGGAGTACACTGCATACTACCTACTTGTATGTACTACTCTATCCAACCACGCGTACCTGTGCTGTGCCTGTGCTGTACGAGTACATGTACTGGACTTACACCGGCCCAGCACGGAACGCCATTCTCCGTAGCATCACCAAAAGTACCAGACATGACATTCAACTCCAACATGTAAGCGTCTTACGATGCCTCACACGCCCACTACGGAGTACTACGTCCGGAGTAACCAAGCTCGGGTCACCATCTCCCGCATGGGCGACTTAAGATTCCCCAGCCATCCCCGTTGCAGAGCCCTCAGTCACCCTCCAGATCGCGGGAGCCTCCTTAGAGAGGAATGCGGAGAATCCACATCCAAACTCGAGTGGGCATGAGCCTCTTTCTCCGTGATATTCATCATCCTTTACTCCGTATGTACATGTACCCTAAAATCGAGCCCAATCGCTCTGGCATTGTTCCCTTTGCGTCTATCGGACCCTGCCTTGGTCATTCCTTCATCGGCCCTCAGAACGGAAATCTCACCTTCGTCCATTGCTCTCCTGCCTGTTTTTCTTAGGCTTCACCGGCTTCCTGCCCCACACGACGTAGTAGGAAAAATACGCGTGGATGTCGGGGTTGGAAACATCTCTCCTCACAGAGATAAGATCCACCTGTTGTTCTCGATCAGCACGAAATCATTCGATGAGTCTCTCACACGGGCAAGGTTCTTGTCATTTCCCCCAGAGAACAGGTTGTTTTAAAAAAATAAAGGGGGGGGGATAAAGAAAAAAGAAACCAAGAGCAGAGGAAAGGGGAAATAGAGCGGCAGGAAATAGAGAATGCGGATAATAGATGAAATAAAAGGGGGGAAACAGAAGAAAAAGAGAACAAAAGGCGTGAATATACAATAGAAGACAATGCTCAATACTCAGATAGAGGCTTCAGGACAAAGATGGATTGAAAAGAAAATAGTAGGAAGGAGTTCATTGAAAAAGGGGTAAAAGGCAGAATGGAATATATTCTTAAGAGAACGATAATGGAAACGAAAAGAACAAACACCAGAAAAGGGTGTAGAGAACGAGAGATAGCAGCAGAATAAATCAAGAATTAAAAAAAAAAAAGGAACGTACCTCGATCTCTGCCTCGCTCCGGTCGTAGGCATGGTGGAAGAAGGACGAAGACAGCACCTTGATCCCGGCCTGCATGTTCCACTCCCACATCTGCCCGAGCTCCTTGAGCTTCTCGTCCTTGGGCCAGCCGTTCAGGGGCATCTTGAACACCCGCACCTCGACGTCGACGAAGCCCACGCGCTCGAAGATGCTTCGCAGCTGCGGCATCCAGCCCAGCGGGCGGTTCATGGCCTCCGCGGCGGCGTGCAGGTCCTCGCACCACAGGCTCAGCGCCGAGTCCGGGGCCAGCGTGCCGTCGTCGCTGAGGGGAAAGACGTACAGCTCCTGGGCCTCGAACCAGCCGTCAGGGACGAGGTAGTCGAACGCCTGCTGGGCGACCTGCGTCTCGAAGTTGGCCCAGCAGCTGGCCGTGTTGCGCGTGTGGATGTAGTCGAACTTTTCATCGTAGAGCCATTGATCTGATCTGAAGGGTTCTGACTGTCAGGACATGGAGGACGGAGAGAAGGAAATCTTTTGAATCGACCGGTCCCTGGGCAAGGGAGACCGGGAAGGAATAGGGATGGAAAAGAAGACAGGGGAAGGCTATGGTATGATCAAGGGAGATATGGGCGTGCTCACGAGTCTTCGACGAAAAAGGTGACGTTGGGAGGGACATCGATCGGCTGGATGGGCGAGAGGTCGGTCGCGATGATCTTGGTGGTAGGAAAGAGATCGCCTATGGCCATGGGCCAGTCCCCCGTCCCGGTGGCGATGTCGAGAATCGATCGCGGGGGCTTGGTCTCGCTGAACGGCGTGAAAAAGAGCTGGTCTCCCGAGCACTTGACGAGGAGCGCGTTTTGGAATTCCATCCGCTCCTGTTCGAGAGCGTCGCACGGTAAGTGGTAGGCTGGGAGAAGGAAACGAACGTCCCATGTCAGTCCAGCCGCGAGACAGCTACCTGTTCATGAATCGGCGGATTGGGGCCAGATCGACCGGGGTCTCTCTCACATCCTTCTTTGTATGCATGGTACGTTCGCCCGAAAAGCTCGGGAAAGTTGGTGACACTCTCCGTCAGAGTCACTCCGTCTCGAGGTATGCTACTCATGAGATTGCCGGTTAGAGACCGCCGTGGGCCGCGCATAGGGGCAAGACCAGGACAAATAGGGGGGGTGGGGGTTTCGGGGGTTCCATACAAGCCTGGCTTTATCAAGCTCTAAGAAGCAAGTCAGCTGAATTCCACGCTCCTCTCTTCCCGCCTTTGTCTTCTTTCGCCTCCCTTTCCGAGGAATTTGACCAGTGCCACATCCTGTCACAACTTACCATTGATCTGAGTGAAGGATTATAGGCCGAACCGCTACGGTAAGGATGGAATGTGAATTCGTAGTCGTCAAGATTGGTCTCCGGCTCCTCGTCGCCCCCTTCCATATAGTTTTCGCGCGACATTGGCTCGACAATTCCCATGTGTTTGGTAGAGATATTACTCTCCTGTGGCGCCCAATGCCGTTCTCTGGGGTGCTTTCGACTGGGACAATCGAAGATGAGCCTTATTCGAATCGAGGATGAAGAGTAGTCCCGGGGCTTCTGTCGGAGGATAGAAAAGAGCTTTGATCTGGTCCGTTGTAAAGGGTTGCTTGATTTGGTGTACACAAGTAAGGTATATGAGGTTGGGGGATCATGGAAAAGGAGGTCAAAGGGAAGGAGGCCTCTAGATATAAGATATCTTCTCCAGAAGACACAAGCAGCCTGCAGGCAAGTTTCTTCTTCTCCTTCTTCGCGAAGAATCTGTCTATGGATGTGGGAGGAGAGGAGGTCGCCAGAGCATTCGCTTCTATCGACTTTCTTTTGCCATTCGACGACACTCTATTGAGTAGGAGAGTCAGTGATGACCAGGACAAAGAGACAAGCAGAGATGGAAAAAGCAAGTTGGGCGAACTGAGTCTGCTGAGCTCCGGGAAGAGGAGGAAAAAGGAAGAACCGGGAAAGAAAAAGCAAGAAGACAGCAGGAGTTGTTGAATCCGAATTATGGGAACTCGATGTGAGCGGATAACGTAAAGCCGTGGAAATGAAGCCTCAGCTAACGACGCAAGAGGGTTGGCACCGGCAAATGAGTGCATGGGACTCTGCAGCTACAAGTGTTTAGCCCAGCTTGTGCTCTGTGCAAAGGCTTGGGGCGGTGGCGTCAACGGACGAGACTGAGGGAAGTCAAGGTATAGCTCACCTGTGGAGTTCTCAGTAGGCACGAAGGGTACTTCACTGTATGACATTCTTCTTGCAGAGACCTCAATGGGCCATAATCAGTCTAAACCAACCCCCCTTCCCCCTCCCCCCCCTCCCTTCTTGATGTTCGTGAGAAAAGGATACTTGATCACGATCCCCCCCCTTCTCTGCCCTCGGGGTGGAAGAAGGGGGGGGGGCGTTATGAGGACGGCAGAGACGCGAAGATGAGCCCAAAAGCAACGCTCGCTGGAGCGCACACGGCTTTGGCTAGGCTCCTTGTGAAATGTACGAGGGGATGAATGAAGAAAAACCCTCAAGGTGAGAAAAAGAAAGCGGACTGGTAGGTAGACAGGGAACAGGGGGTTCAGAGAGAAGGGTTGCATACCCAAGATTCTCCGCAATGCCAATCCTCGCAGAAATTGCCCATGCACGTCCAGGCAAACTTGAGCAAGGCACGCTGTCCCAGCCAGCGTGAGGACTCGACGTTTCAGAGGCGGCCTTGACTTGACCTTGCAGACGTGCTGGAGTCGAGGAGGACGTGAAGCGGGCGAGTTCTTGTGATTTCGCCCTTGGAGCGGAAGGGAGGCAGAGCTCCAAGAATGAATGACTATTAGGCACTTGTCAACAATCTTGATTCTCGTTGTCACAATGCGATTTCGCGGTCGTGGTCGGTCTTGAATCGTCTGCCCCTGTTCCCAATCCCCTCGCTGCTGCCGATCCAGCTCATGATCCTCCTTTCCATCCTGATCGTCCTGGATGGGTAAAGTCAGACCTACTCCTTACCAACTCCGTACTCCGTACGGAGTACGGAGGACAGTAGTGCGTAGTACTCGTAGTAGTGTAGGTGACTGTATTCGTTGGCTTGTACGGAGTATGTATGAGTACTTCGTACAAAGTAGTCCCTACCGTGCAGGCTTGGTAATTGTGGCATCCTGCATGCATGTAAATGCATGGATGCATGCAGTCAAGGTCGTTCCACCACGGCGGATGCCATGGTAAGGGCATTACCAAGTCCCAGCCGTCTGGGACGGAGAGGCCAGGGCACTGTGCACCATCGGCATCCTCATAGCCTGAGTACGGAGTATTCCGTGGCGGTCCCTTCCTCGGGGCTCGAGGGCTCGAAGTGGTTTGATGTGCTTCGTACGGGGTACTCAATACGGAGTGTGTACTCCGTGCGTGCTAGTACCCTTGGATGGAATGTCATCAGCCGGAGCGGTATCATCCATGAATGCCTTTGTTACGGATACTGTAAGGAGAACTCCGTATGTCGGCCACGCCCGAGGATCCCGAGCTTGTCTCAGGCAGTCTATAGCCTGCAGGCGACCTGTTACCACGTTGTCAGGACTCTGGTTGTGCGTCTCGTACGGAGGGGTAGGTACGGAGTACCTACCAAGATGATGAGAAAGGAACAACAGGCTTCGCGGAGGTACGGAAAATAGTAGCGCTAGGCCCAAGTGGCCACTGTTGAACTGAAGAATGCCTCTGGTCAGCAGCGAAGGCAGATCAAGAGGGGGGGGGGATCCATGCAATCTTGGGAAGCTGTTGTAGCTCGACGACGGCGCCTCTAGACACAATTGGACTCCGAGGTCTTCGAAGTGGGAAGCTCAGATTCGACCGGCCAAGTGATAGTAGGCATTGATGCATGGGAATCAGTGCCAGCTAAGGAAGCTCCGCTGGATCCCTTAAAGGGGGTCGATGGGGCGCAGCTCTGATGATGTCGGAATCCAAAGTTCAAGTTTGTTGGTGTTTCCCCCCTCTCGCGACACGTGGAACTTCCCAGCTAGAAAAAGAAAACGTTGCCCCATCAATCACCTGTTCTGCCTGATGGCGAGCATCTGCTATACTACTACCTCTTTGAACCTGTACGAGTAAGTAATAGGCAGTGTCTGCGACGATACGACTTGTCGATCGCCGCTCGGTAGCCGGCACTCCTGGACGTGGGCGGCCAGCCGCCAGTTTCAAGGTTGCGGGTACCTGACGAGCATTCTCGCGGGATAGTAGGTAGAGGACAAGTCCCTGATAAACAGAAGCGCTGTCGAGCACGCAAAAGTCTTAACACCGCTTTTTCGCCGCGGATCTCGAGAAAGTGGCAGGCACAACTTCGGAGTTTGAAGTGCGGATACTCCGCACCGGCTGCCGAGTTCCCAATCGAGGAAGGCACTCCCACTCAGCTCCCTCCGTCTCTCCTTCCCCGATTCGATCTCGAGGGGCGAAATCTCCGAAGAAAGTACGGAGTATGTATGAGTAAAGTCTGGGAAGGAACTATTCAGAAAGGTCACGCTGGAGGACACGTTGACCCCTGATGGAGAGGGAAGGAGCGCTTCAAGTCGTCGAGCTTCGAGGCGGCGTCACCGCGATGCCGCCTAGATTTGCCCACTAAAAAGACTCTTGCATCGTGTTCGCGTCATGGATCACTCAACATTTCCAGCATCGTCCAGACTTCCTTTGCCTGCCACTGCCACTGCCACTGCCTCTGACTAGATGGCGGGTTGAGGATGACCACCACTGATCTGGCTGAGAGCGAATGCATCAATCCATTGCCTCCGGCCTCAATAGCTGCCCTGACCATACGTGCCAGCGCCCGCTCTCCAGATTGCTCCAGACAGCACGACAATCTAATCGCCCACGCCCAGCAAGTGGTGGTCGTCTCCCAGCAACACCGACGCAGCGCCGCCAGCGGGGAGGGGCCTCGAGAAAGCCAGAGTGGCCATGGTGCCAATACATTCGGGCACGCATTAGGGCACTCCGTACTCCGTACAGGTGTTGCCAGTCTGACTGCGAGGAATACGATTATCTGACAATGATCTGACAGTGTGCTGCTGCGCCTTTGCATAAGGTCTCAAGAATCGTGGACCTTAGCCTCTGAGGCCACCGGACGCCAAGCAATCCAGAGCAATTGCACTACCTGTTCCCCTTGTCCGGTGTACCGGTACAGCACGGCCTCTCGCATGGGCCTTTCGCTCACCGAAGAACGACTGCAGCTTTCGCCCGCAGGATGCTACCGATAGGTGGCTCTGCTCCGGGTGGAATACGGAACACAAGTCGGTTCACTCCGTACGGGGTACTAACTCCGTGGTGACAGAAAGGGTGGGAATCATCCGGATCGTCGGTCGAGTGAGCCTTGGGACCGAGTTCCCGGAGCTCGATCACGGCCTCTGCCATCTGGATTCCATATCCCCATCCGGCAACTCCCCTCCGCTGCATGGCTTTTGCCTCGCTCGCATGTCGAGAAGCACGGTACCGCATTGTACTCCGTAGGGAGCCAAACGAGTCGCAACTGTACGATACCGAGTGCCGATATGGAGAACGGATACGGAGTACAGAGCACGCCCTTGATAGCACAGGCCGAACCAACATGGTGGAGCGGGGAGCGCAAAAGAGGGTGTGTGGGTGTGCCGGCATACGCATCACTCCCACCAACGAGGCTTGTCGAGACGGCAGAGACACAGATATCCAGCACTCCCGCCAGAGATGGATGGTCGGCACCAAAAGGGCCCAGCAAGCCTCCCAGTCTCAATTTGGCGCTCATTCTCCAATCATCGCGTGGGGGAGACACTCGCACCATCACTTCATACGAGTACTCTCTCTGTACGGAGTACTCCGTTTTCCGTACTCGTACATTGATGTGCCTTCTCCCCCCCCCCCCCGTATTTCCGAATTGTCGGTCTTGCTCCCATTTCTCGAATCGAGCATCGAAAGGTCACTCCATGCAGTACAGACATCTCGCACAAAGTCCCCGTGAGTGATTCCAACGCCACGGAATACGGTAGTCCGAAGGGAGTCTCCGTCTGCTCCGTCAATGCAACTTCACCATCCTGGCACTCTGATGATGCGGACGGGCAGAGTCATTCCTGTCGTGCTCTTATCCTCGCATTGTTCTTCGGGCCAATTACTCGGCTTGTCGAGAGAGGTATCCGACGGAATCACATGTTACATGGAGTAAGCAACCTCAACTCTTGCCGGGCCACTGCTCTCTATACTCCATTTTCAGTCTTCCCTATTACGCAATTCTGCTGATTTACTTCGCACCCTTGTCCCAATTGGATCTCACGACTCGATTCCCAATGTCTTGTCTGGACTAATCTTCCTACTGAAGTTTGACAGATTGCTCGATGACACAGTTCGTGCCCCTGGGATTATCCCACCATGAGAAGGAGGGGAAATAATTCCACAAAAAGGCACATTTCACCACGGGCATTCAAACGCCCCGAATCCCCAGCACGACGCCAGAGACCAGCGAGGGACTCATCCACACATCATCATTGCAATTGAGAGTCGGGCAGCGCGCTCGCAAGCCTCTCGTGCCAGTCCATGCGAGCCCCTTCCAACCTCAACTCAGCCTAAAGGACCGCCCGCATGTAATTGCATCTCGCCCCCCCCCATCTCCAAGGCAGCCCATCATCTTCAGACCAATTGCGCCATCCAGCCATCGACTCTGCCCTCGCAGGACAATTGGACCTGAATCTCAAAGTGCATCGCGGCGTCCGTGTCCGCGTTCGCATCCAGAGTCTTCCCCTTTCTTTTTCCTCCATCCGTCCTGGTCGACCAGAGTTGCTTTTTCTCCCCCCCCCCTTCCATCCCGACAGCCCGCTCCGCCGGGACTAGGCCCCATTGAATAGGCTAATCCCGCAGGCACGCATGGTCCGTACCAGGGTGTCGGGCCCGACCCGAAAACCTGGGTCGTGGGGCCCGCCGCATGCGGGCCCCGGCCGATCCCAAAACGCTCTCTTCCGGGCAAATTCACCACCTCGCCGGG
>NQYQ01000017.1:97913-110494 GCA_003055925.1 Escovopsis sp. Ae720 | reverse complement strand
AGCACAGATACGAGTACCTGTTCTGTCGATGTTCCTGGCAGGCTAAAATTAGGCGCGAGGGTACCTCGGCGCCGTCGACGCCTGGAAGACGTGTGTGCGAGGTTGAAGCACGTCATCCTGTGGCATTATTGACAAAAGGCGACGACGACATGCTCGGCCAACCGTGCTGTACTCGTACCATATGCTCGAGCTGCCGCGATTCCTGTGTTCGTGCTCGTACCTGTAGAACCTTTCTCTGTTCCTGAAAGCAATAGATCACCTTCTTATGCATCCTTGCCCGGACTCGATAGTTTCAATCACTTGCCGTTCTTCCGCCATCGCACAAGGTCTGAATCAGACAGAGCCTCTCTCCCCTCGACCCGTTCCCGCTGAGAGCCTCATCCCCCCCCCCTTTCCGGTCGTCTCCTCAACGGCATCAGGTGCAGAACGATATCTGCGCACACCACAAGGAGCCTCTTTCAGCTCCTCGAATCTGGATCAACTGCTCTGGGCCAGAGCTGATCTCTTTCCTCGTCATAGCTGAGTCCCGGAGAGCCTGGACGCACCTCCCGGGCCCCATATCCCACTCCCCTGGACACGCGCACGATGCACAACGACATGGACAGCCGCTCGTCGATCGATAGCATCTCTGGTCAATAGTAGATAAAATCCGATATTGCTGCCCACTCCGGAAAGCTTTGCAGAGCTCCCCGTCAGCATCGACATCCCCGGCTTGCTGGCCCTGTTCCTCCTGCTGCTATTAGCAAAGCGTTCGTCACACGAGATTCCTCCCTCTTCACTTTGACCTTTTCCTGCCCCGAAGAGTCCATCCATCCTCTCCTTTCAAGACTTTCGTTCGCAAAAAAAATCGTGAGGATTCAGCCGCACCTCAGTTTGCACCGACAGAAGTCGGTAGGGAGCAAGCTTTGCTTTACCCCTTGACTTGAGAAGGTTCTTTTGACTGGCTTCTCCTCTCCTTTTCTCTTTTCTTTTTCCTCTTCTTTCCTCTTCTTTTCTGTTCTTCTTTTCTTTCCTCTCCAGCACTTCCCTGCTTCTCTTCCTGCTGCTTGCTCGGTCCTCGCCGTCAGAGCTTCATCCTCCCCATGGAGTCGACAGACAAGAAGTCGCGCCTGGCCAAGGTCTTCGGCCTCGAGCCGCACAGCCGTGACGACGACATCCCTTACCTCGCCAACGCGGACCCCTTCATCGAGCATGAGCCCACCGTCGGCGAGTTCCTCGCAGAGGTGGTGCCGTCCTTCCGCGACATCGGCCACTACCTCTACAACCTGTTCCCCTTCATCCACTGGATCGGCAAATACAACCTGACCTGGCTCACCGGTGACTTGATCGCAGGTACGTAGTGAGAAGGTTTTGCCAAGCAATCCCTCCATCTTGCGCGGGGAGATCCTCCAAGCCGTTGAGGATGTGACCCTCTCTGTTGGGAATGAATGAATGTTGTGGGCTGACTTGGCGGGAACTCTCCAGGCATCACCGTCGGCGCTGTCGTTGTGCCACAGAGCATGGCGTATGCTCAGCTGGCGCAGCTCCCGCCCCAGTACGGTCTCTATTCGTCTTTCATGGGCGTCTTGGTGTACTGGTTCTTCGCTACCTCCAAGGACATCACCATTGGCGTAAGTCGAAAGTCCGAGTCTTTTTCCCAGTCCTTGGATTCCAGGAGGTGTCTTTCGGGACCTAAGTGGGTAGACCAATGGCTGACCTCTTCCTTTCTTGTTCGTAGCCTGTGGCCGTCATGTCCCAAGTCACCGGTAATGTCGTCCTCAACGCGAAGAGCAAGATCCCAGACGTCGAGGGCCACATCGTCGCCTCGGCCCTCGCCATCATCGCCGGCGCCATCATCCTCTTCATGGGGCTCGCCCGCCTCGGCTGGATCGTCGAGTTCATCCCCCTGCCGTCCATCTGCGCCTTCATGACCGGGTCGGCCATCAACATCGCCTCCGGCCAGGTCCCGAAGCTGATGGGCATCAAGGGCGTCAACACCCGCGACGCGCCGTACCGCGTCATCATCGACTCCCTCAAGAACCTGCCCACCACGCAGCTGGACGCGGCGCTGGGCCTGACGGCCCTCTTCATGCTCTACCTCGTCCGCGGCATCTGCACGCACATGGCCAAGAAGCAGCCGCGCCGGGCCAAGATGTACTTCTTCCTCTCGACGCTGCGGACGGCCTTTGTCATCCTGCTCTACACCGCCATCAGCGCCGGCATGAACCTGCACCACAGGGCCCATCCTAAGGTCAGCATCCTGGGCAAGGTGCCCCGCGGGTTCAAGAACGCCGACGTCCCGACGGTCGACACGCGCATCATCAAGGCGTTCGTCCCGGAGCTGCCCGCCGCCGTCATCGTGATGCTCATCGAGCACATCTCCATCTCCAAGTCGTTCGGGCGGGTCAACAACTACATCATCGACCCGTCGCAGGAGCTCGTCGCCATCGGCGTGACGAACCTGCTCGGGCCCTTCCTGGGCGCGTACCCGGCCACGGGGTCCTTCTCGCGGACCGCCATCAAGTCCAAGGCCGGCGTCCGGACCCCCTTCGCGGGCGTCATCACCGCCATCGTCGTCCTGCTGGCCCTCTACGCGCTGCCGGCCGTCTTCTTCTACATCCCCAACGCCGCGCTCGCCGCGGTCATCATCCACGCGGTCGGCGACGTCATCACGCCGCCCCGGGTCGTGTACCAGTTCTGGCGCGTGTCGCCCCTCGAGGTCATCATCTTCTTCGCCGGCGTGCTGGTGACGGTGTTCAACACCATCGAGAACGGCATCTACACGACCATCTGCATGTCGTTCGCCGTCGTCATCTTCCGGCTGTTCCTGAGCCGCGGCCGCTTCCTGGGCGTCGCGCGCGTCCGCACCGTCAAGACGTCGCCGTCGGCCAACAACTCCACCGACGTGTTCAAGTCGGACCAGGAGGCCGCGACCGAGACCCACGAGTCGTCCGAGCGGGCCGGCTTCCTGCCGATTGACCACGAGGACGGATCGAACCCGATGGCCGTCGTGCGCAGCCCGTACCCCGGCATCTTCATCTATCGGTTCGCCGAGGGCTTCAACTACCCCAACGCGACGCGGTACCTCAACCACCTCACCGAGGTCATCTTCAAGGAGACGAGTCGCACGGACCGCGACTCGCTCGGCAAGATAGGCGTGAGTTCCGCCGGGCACCAGCCCGTATAGACTCCTGATGAGGCTAACATTTCCCTGTAGGACCGCCCTTGGAACGACCCGGAGCCGCGGCACCAGAGGCAAGAGGTGGAGGACAAGCCGACGCTCAAGGCCATCATCCTCGACTTCTCGACGGTCAACAACGTCGACGTCACGGCCGCGCAGGCGCTCATCGACGTGCGCAACCAGCTGGACCGCTACGCCGCGCCGCAGACGGTCGACTGGCACTTTGCGCACATCGAAAACCGGTGGACCAAGCGCGCGCTGGCCGCCGCGGGCTTCGGGTTCCGCACGCCGCGGCCCGACCCGGGCCACCCCGGCGAGGGCGCGGGCCACTGGCGGACCATCTTCAGCATCGCGGACCTGGGGGGCGCGGACAGCGCGGCGGCGGCGGCGGTCGCGGAGGAGAAGAAGGCGGCGGCGACGACGTCGGAGGACGGCGTGCTGCGGGAGGGGTCATCGGCCGGGGCGTCCGAGAAGCACGAGGTGCCGCAGGACCCGAGCAGTCGGCGGCTGGTGGCTATCCAGGGACTAAATCGACCGTATTTCCATTTCGACCTGCAGGAGGCCGTGGAGTCGGCGATTGAGAACGCCAAGGTGGTTGATCATGCTGGATAGAGGGGGGGGGGCTGATTGGCTTGTCGTTTGATGTTGCTGTCTATTTCTGCATTTCTTTTTTTTTCACTTCTATTCTTCAGCCCATATTCAAATGGACAAGAACCGAGAACTGTCTCTGGTCGTCAACAACAACAACATGATGAATAGCTCCCCTTGTGACATCCCAGTTATAGGTGTACATACCTGTATTGCGAGCTCAGCCGGGCCAAGCTATGCCGCCTGACGTGATGATCGTCATGACGCCAACGCTGAGGGCCCCTACCATTTCCATTCCGAGGCTTGTGCCACTTCCTTGGAATGTGTCTGATCGTCGTCGTGCGATACATGAGTTGATGCGACGTTGACTCGATGACGTCGAAACAGCTGCAGCTCCTTATTTTGCCTGAGACCTGAAGCCTCGAACTTGAAGCTTCGCGAGACTCGGAATCGCGTTCCGCTTGCGATAAGATAAGGGGGTCGAGATTAGATAAGATGGGTGGATTGATCTTCAAATTCGCCCAGGGACAAAGACTTTGTCCCCTGTGAGCTCTCACTGAAGCCTACGAGTGCTCGTACATACGAGTATAGCGCGGACATGCGACGGACCGCTTGAAGATTCCTTGTAGAGGCTGCATCCACGACGCCGCTGGCGACTTGTTCAGTGGAGGCGAAGCGTTCTAGTGCCTGGAGCCCAGGGAATGCAAGCCATAAGCGATCAATCAATCCATAAGGTAGAAGCAATTCGCTCCCCAGGTGGCGTGTGTATGAGTGTCAGCTCAAACTGTGCGGAGTACTCCGTACTTGCAGCGATAAGAGGCGTAAAGGCGTCGCCACCGTGCGAGTCGGAGAGGCCATGGATCCGCCTGGCAGTGACCTGGGGATAGCTCGGCTTCCCGCGCGCTCTTGTCCGGGCATCGAGTACTCGAAGTAGTGGAGAGTATACTACTAGGTTGATGAATATGAATCTATGCTCTCCATTCCGAATTCCTTCAATTGGGCTAGAATTGAGGTCCAGCTTTCAAGGGTCTCCATTGATCAATCCAATGCTTCCAGCGCCGTACATACAGTGCGTTACTGTGTTCGTGCTGCTTTTCTTCGGGTTGCCACTGTCCTCGTAAACTTGGCAGTTGCAGCCGATCATCGTTCCTTCCGATCTTCTTTTTTTACTTTTCTGCCTCTCCTCGACCTCAATTGAACCTCCTCGAGACTCCATCTCATGCTTCGCTTCCCATGAGAACTCCCTGCAGCATCTCGCGATCCCTTGGCCTCGCCGCGCCTTGTGCTTGAGAGCGCTGGACCCATCCGCGCCCGCTCCCCGGTCCCGATCCCTGGAAATCTGCAGTGGGGCCGCGGGACCGCATCGCCAAGGCCCCCACCTCCCGCACGTCCTCTCCTCTCCTCTCCTCTCCTCTCCTCTCCTCCTCTCCTCGCCATGCGGCGCTCATCCGGAGCGTCGTCGCCCTCTGTCTCTCCCACGCGCAATGTCGCCGACAGCAGCAGCCGTCTGTCGCGGCCCCCGTCCCACGATGCCTCGCTTCCCCCGTACTCGGCGCCCAGCCCCTTGGCGCTCGGCGCAACCCCGATCTACGACCCCGCCAGCGCATTCCGGGACGAGTACTTCCCGTCCTTGAACCCGCAGGCCAGTTCCCGCCCGCCGTCGCGGTCGCGGGCGAGTCGGCGACCGTCGTCCCTCGCCGGATCCGAGGACATGCGCCCGATCGCTGGACGGGAACGGCTTCCGAGCATCCGCCTGCGACGGAAATCCAGCACCTCCCCGGCCCCGGGCCGGCGCGGCTCGCAGCCGGATGGGCCTGAAGCCGCCGCCGCCGCGGCTACTACAGGTAGTCATGCCTCTGTCTTTGCGCCGAATCGCCCACGGAGCATATCGCAGCCCACCCCGGTCGCCTTTCCGCCGGCCAATGCGAACGTGCTGAGAAACTTGGGGAGGAGCCCCGACCACGGGCTGCCCCGGCTGACGGAGGAGGGCACGCGGCCGACCATGGCCGAGCTGAACATCATCGAGCCGCCGCTCGAGCACACGACTTCCCTGCCCGCTCCCGAGGAGAGCATGGACCCGATGAACCCCCAGCCGCCTTCGAGACTGAATGGTTGGCGACGAGGGCGGCTCGGCAAGCTGCTGCTGCCGGGGTCCACCCGTCAGGGAGACTCGGCACAGGATGCTTGTGCCGCCGGCGCAACTGGTGCAAGCAATCAGGAATATCAAAACGACCTGGTAGATTTCCTGGACGTCGTCGGTACGCAAATTTTTCCTGCGTCTCAAGACTTGAGATACCTCGCGCCGGCTCATGCTGACATCAATCGCACGCAGACCCCGAGATTCAGGCCCTTTCCACGCTCACCAACGTGCAAAACTCCCTCTTCATCCCGGACCTCGGCAACCTCATCAATCGACGGCCAGCGTACTCGCTGTCGCAATACGTCCCTGACAGCGTCGTCGCCGCACCCCCTCCCCCACTACCCCTTTTGCCCGCGCCCCCTCTTCCCACGCCGCCGCCAGGCCCACGCGAGGCCGAGATCGACCAGGAATGCCAGCTCGACCGAGTGCCCACGGTCCAGCAGCCGCTGACGAGGAAAGAGGATGGTGAGGAGATGCCGACGCTAGAGCGGTCCAACACCATCACGTCGCAGCTGAGCGAGTCCCGCTACGCGGCGCTCCCGCACGGGATGAAGCTCGAGGGCTGGACGGACCAGGAGAAGCGCGAGCTGGACGACCACGTGCGGCACATGCTGCACTCGCGCCGCTCGCGGTTCAAGCGCACGATGAAGGGCTTCGGGCAGTACGTGCGGCGGCCGCTCGGGTTCTTCGTCACGCTGTACGCCGTGCTCATCACCCTGTTCGGCCTCGCGTGGGTGCTCTTCCTCATCGGCTGGATCTACGTCGGGGAGCACCAGGTCTACGCCATCCACATCATCGACAGCGTGCTGGTGGCGCTGTTCGCCGTCATGGGCGATGGCCTGGCCCCGTTCCGCGCGGTCGACACGTACCACATGGCCTTCATCGTGCACTACTCGCGCAAGATCGCCAAGGCCAAGAAGAAGATACGCGCCGAGGGCGCGCGCCGCAAGCAGGAGACGGAGGAAAGGAGCAGGGCAGGCGAGAGCACGGGCACGGGCACGGGCACGGGCACGGGCACGAATGCCCCCCCTTCAAAGGGCGCAGATCCCCTGGCCGAGGCAGCCGCGAGGGCCCTGGACCCCGTGTGCGAGTATCCGCATGAGGCGCTCGACCGCGGGACCGGCAACGACAGCGACTCGATCGAGCGCATCGCAGCCAGCACAAGCAACATGGACAGCAACGGCAAAAGCAACAAGCCAGTCGTAGTGGGCGTCGAGTCCACCAAGCGCCCCTCCGCCGCGGAGGTAGACCTCGAGCGGCAGATGAGCCAGGAGCTCACCAAGAAGGCCATGGAGTGGCAGGAGGAGACATGCCTGACGCCGCGCCAGCTCAAGCGGCTCCGGCACCACCAGCGCAAGCTCGCGCGCTCGCACAGCTTCTACAAGCCCTACGAGACGTTCACGCACAACGCGTTCCCGCTGGCGTTCCTCGTCGCGGTGGTCGTGCTGCTCGACCTGCACTCGTGCCTGCAGATCTCGCTCGGCGCGACGACGTGGGGCATCGACTACCACACGCGCCCCGCGGCGATCACGACGACGATCCTGTGCCTCAGCATCGCGGCGAACTCGACGGCCGCTCTGGTCATCACGCTCGGGGACCGGCGGACGCGCAAGAAGGAGGTCGTGGACCTGCTGAAGCGGCGGGAGCTGACGGGCGACGCGATCCGGAGGCTCGAGGTGCGGCGCGCAAAGGACGCGAGCAGGAGTCATGAGCTGCTCGGGGCGGAGGAGGGCGTGGGCGTGGGCGTGGGCGTAGGTGCGGCGCCGGCGGAGTTAGTCCGGGAGGTAGTTTGACGCCGGGCCGCGAGGTCTTGCACGGATTAGGAAGCAGCTGGACAGTTGGAGACCGGGGGGATGGGTCATGTCCCATTGTCGTGGTCATGGTCATGGTCATGTACATAGGCATGGGGTATCGGGGGAGAAGAAGAATAAGAAGAAGAAGAAGAAGAAGACGAAGAAGAAGAAGGGAACAGAGCAGTCCGACATCGAGAAGCACGTTAGAAGCGTGAATGAATCATGAGTGCGAAGTCGGTCCTGGTTCTGGTCTTGGTTCTGGTTCTGGTTCTATTCGCAATTCCCGTGGCATCGCTGCCATTCAGGTGCATCCCGCCAATGATGATATCTTCTAGCAGTACTCCGTACTCGCACTATCTCATACAAGGAATTCGATGGAGCGCTCATTGTTCCTCATGCTCTGGGAGAAAATGTGAAAAAAAAAAAAAGAAGGATCCCAATTCCAATCCTATCCATCAGATTGATATGATGATCCTGCCCGCCCTGGGTATCGCTCCATGCCGTCGTCGTCATCGTATTGCTCGTCATGATTAAGCTGTCCCAACACAAAACAGGCTTTTTTTTTTCGCGTGTGCGTATGCGTGTGTGTGTGTGTGTGTGTGTGTGTGTGTGTGTGTGTACTCCGTATACCAGTATGAAGCGGTTGAAATAAAGGGGGTTTAGGGGGTCAAAAATAGACGATGAAAAAAAAAAGTCAATTTGTTTGACCGCCGTTTTGGGGGTGCGTGTATTCCGTAAGAGTGAGGAAGGGGAAAAGAGAAAAAGGGGGTGTAGGGGATGGGAGGGAGGCAGCGGCGGAATGGCGTCTGACTCTGCCGCGGAAATGAAAGGATTGATGGGGGAAAAAAAATGTGAGGATCAATGGATGCACTGTGTCCTGCGTGTGCGTATGTGAGAGTGAGAGAGAACTCGGTGTGAAAGGCCAGGTTTATTAAAAATGCGTATTGCGTGCAGAGCGAGGCGAATCTCAGGTTGACGCCTTGAATGATGAAGAGATGAAGAGATGAAGAGATAGAGAGAGAAGGGGGGGGGGGGGGAGAAAGGACACGACAGGCTTGCTGGAGGACGTTTTTTTCGCACGTCGGGTATCGAAGGCTCGTGGAGTCGTGAGGTCGTGACTGCGTGCCATATAAAAGATGTATGTATATATGTGAAGATGAAGAGGCCGATGGTTGTGCTGCTGCTTGAGGATCGAAGCTTGGAGATCATCAAGGCTTCTGTCGTTTGACCATTTTATTTGTGGTCCTTGCCCTTCTTCAGGGACTGCCGCCTCTGGCGTGCGCGGCCCCGGCGCTGCTGCTGCTGCTGCTGCTGCTGCTCGTCGCGCGCGCCGCTGCCACCGCTGCCGCTGAGCCGGCTGCGGTCCTCCTCGTACCAGGCGCTGAGGGTCTTGCCGCCGAACATGAGGTCCTCGTCCTCGATGTCGATGGCGATGACGGGCTGGATCCAGTCGTGCTGGTAGGAGGCGATGCTGAGGTCGCTGGCGGCGGGGTCGAAGGCGAGCGGGCGCGGGGGGGCGAAGAGCTCGTACTGGTAAGCGGACGGCATGGCGGGCGTGGTCGAGATGTGATGTGTTTGTTTTGTTTTGTTTTGTTTTGTTTTGTTTTGATGTTTCTCTGTGGATGGAAGAAAAAGGGGGTTGGAGAGCGCGAGAAGAAGGAGCGTTGTGTGTGTGCTCGATCACGCTGAGGGCAAGGCTGCTTCTGGTGGGATATGCGGTGTGCCCGTGTATCTTGTGCTGCTGCTGCTGCTGCTGCACAAAGCTATGTCGATGTGAAGATGGATATGCTTGAGGGAGAAATCTTGGACGATATCGTCGGTCTCGAAAGAGAAGCTCTGAGAGAGAGAGAGAGAGGAGATTGAGAAGATGGACGGGAGAAGAAGAATGGAAGCGCAGATGGAAGGGAAAAAAAACTTCGTGTTTGCTCGATCCCCCCGAAAGAGCGGGAAGCAGGCTCTTATATCCGCGCTCCGTGGCTCCGTGGCTCCGTACAGGTACGGAATCCGGCGCAGATGCAGATGCAGGTGTCCGGCGCGCTGGCGAGTCATTGTCCAAGGACGGGACGGCCATGATCCATGCGAGGAATCCGCCGGCCACGCCCTCGCGGCCTCACGCCTCACGCCTCACGCCTCGAGCAGTCGAGCAGACTCCAGAGTCAGCACGCCTCCCGCCTCCATCCCGGTGCTCTCTCGCACGCACGCCCTGGCGCAGACACACGCCCCCTCCCTGAGTCTTGGCACCCGCACGCCCTTCTCGCCCCGGACTCCACACGCAGGGCCCGGGCGATCGCGATCCATCGCCTGCACGAGACAGGACAATCGCACAAGCCGTCGGCCGCGGATGCCTTCCACTCACACCAGAACGTCTCTGGGAATCTTGATCCGGGGCGGCTGCCAAGCAGACGTGGCCACATCCCAGATCTATTGATCCGCTTTCTTTCTTTTCTTCTTTCTTTTTTTTTTTTTTCATTTTTTTTTCTGTGACGCTTCCGCAGCCATGGCGTGCGCGTTCCTAGCCTGGCCCGGACGCTTGAAATCATGCTTGAATTCTCGGTCGTCGCTTGGAATTGGCTGGACATGGAGGAGCCCATGGCGACGGTGGTGGGCATCATTGATCCATGGATCAATGCATGGATTGATGTACATACTCCATATGTACGAGGACGAGTCCGAGTCCGAGTACTCATAACTCGTACGCACATACCTGTACCAGTACGAGTACGAGTACGCAGCCCCCTGGCCCCACCGCCTCCAGGGCTGGCTGGTTGGGAAAAAAGTGACAGCTCGGGCATTTTCGCAACCCGAGTCAAGGCGAGTCCCAACTCCCGGGACTATGTGTAGAGTATTGGCACAAGCCCGGCGCTGGCACCCGAACGATCGATGTTCGAGAACCCGCGGCGAAGGACGCCAGCAGGATGCCTGGACTACTCCGTATCAGAGGCGAGCAGGCCGCGGAGACCGCCTGGCCTGGCCTCGCCTGGCCTCGCCTCGCCTCGCCGACCGCCGGCCACACATACAGGTACGAGGATGGACTCGTACAAGTAGTATTGAGGCCAGTGGGGTGCCGAGCCCGAGTCCGCTGCAGGGCCGCCGCGAGCTTCCTTGACCGTCTTCCGTGCAGGTGATGCTGGCACCAGTAGTCGCTCCATACATAGACGGGGATGGTACGAGTAGTCGTAGGAGGGGAAGCCAAGCCTTTAGGATCCTGGAACCAAGACCCGGTACCTGCAGGCGCAGCATCAGCAAGATGGATGTTAGTACGAGGACGGGGACGGGGACGAGGAGGGGGACGGGGACGGGGACGGGGACAAGCAGTGGTCAGTCCGAGTACTCATGTAGCAGGTGAAAGGGGGAGGGGAAGGGGGAGGGAGAGGGGAGAGACCTCGTCGATGGACATGCATCCATTGCTCGACTTGCTCGACTCGCACGAGATGAGCACGCCCGTGGACGGCCAAGTCCGAGCTCCCTGGCCCGCCTCCGCTTCCCCATGGGCCGGGCCATGATGGCAGGGGATCGATCCGTCCTTGATCTCGCGACACGGACGGGGCTGGCGTGGGTGCGTGCAGGCTGAGGTCTGGGGAGGTTACGCAGGGGCGGCGGTGCTGCGATTCGCGACGCTTGCTCCTCGAGTCCGCCTGGACAGTCCGAGTCCGAGTCCATCGTTGGTGATGAATTTCATATACCGGGTAGATGAATGGATCAATGGATTGATGAATATATCAATAGAGATTGATTCTTATAAATGGATGTATCCAGTAACTGCATAAACCCAATGGCCCCCTTCGTTAAGTGCATCTCCTCCTCCTCCTCCTCCTCCTCCTCCTCTTCTTCTTCTTCTTCTTCTTCTTCTTCTTTCTCCTCTTCTTCTCCTTTTCTTCTGCTTCCTCTTCTTCCTCCCGCGATTCCACCGGACGCATCAATGAATCCATGATCCATTCCAATGGATGGATGGATCAATCAATCGATCAATCAATCAATCAATCAATCAATCAAAACTCGTACGCGTACTCCCTACATACAGACCCTCCCGCATCATCATCTTCCAGAAGAACAGATCGCCAATAGCTCCCACGCATCCCATCGATAGCACGCCCTGCCCAGAACCCCCGCGGCGTCTCCCCTTCAATAGCCCGCCCGCCCCGTCCCAGCAGCTACATGTACATACGGAGTACGGGATACTCGTCCCAGCTTCGTGGCTTTTGATGCTTGTCCGCGCGAGTCATCCCCGTCCTGCCACGCATCATCAGCGCCAGCATGTCAAACGTGATTCTTGAGCCCAATCTTCCTTCGAATGATTGATGGATTCATAGATGGATTGATCCATCAATCCTTGGATCTCTCCTCAGCGCTCACTGCATCCGGCACTGTGCCCAGTACGGCAGCCGTCTAAATCCGTATCACGCCAACTCCGTGCCGCCCAGCCGCGCGAGGTCATACGCATCATGGATCCATCAACACCATCAACACCATCAACACCATCCATCCATCCATCCATACCTTGGTACGGAGTAGTAGTAGTAGTACTACTCCATGGCACACAACCCGCGTACATACAACTTGAATCTCGGGCAGCATCTACTACCGGTAGCACTCCGTACTAGCACCTACCATCATCACATTCCCCAGTAGGCAAGTTTCTCGCTACGACGTGCAAAAAAGTAACACCTACCATACAATGACCGTACCATACCATACCATACCACCCTCCCAGCATTCCCTCGCACAAACACCCCTCACGACCTCGGAGCTCCTGACCGCACACACCTTGATGGATTCGCTTCATGCTTCATCGGCTTGGTCACCTTGGTCTCCAACTCAACGTCCACGGGCTGTCTCCAGATCCCCAAAACTTGATGACGTCAAATATTTGAAACCCCCCCCCCCCTCCCCCCCCCCACCC
>NQYQ01000017.1:65606-83378 GCA_003055925.1 Escovopsis sp. Ae720 | reverse complement strand
GACACCGAGACTGGATGTCCCGTCCTTTTCTACGCCGATAGGTCGAGCCCCCGGCAACTGCACGAGCGAGCGATAACCCGCCCTGGCCCACTTCGATCACCCGCCCCCTCGACGTTGTCCCGTCGCTCCGAGCGCCAGCCTTTGCTTTTGCTCTCGATCGCACCTCCAATCCCGTGACGGCTGCCTACTACTACTCCGTATACGAGTGCTCGACTGCATTCCCCTTCGGGACACCCGACTCGTCGTCTTCTCCCCCTCCCACTGGTACAGTAAAAACCGACACGGTTTCTCGTCGTGGCCGCCACGATTTCACCAAGCCGGGCTGCGACACCGCTGCTCACCTCGATACCACTTCGCACACGCAGGCCCAGCCCGCCCCGAGCACCGTCGCGCAACCCTGTCGGATAAGCGACCTGGGAGGATCCAGCACGCCAAACCCGTCGACACGACCGAGCACCGAACCGGCGCAAGGCTTCCTTCCCCCGATCAGTAACCACCGACTTAATTATTCGCCTCCTTAGGTGCGCTCCTCTCCGCCTACGACCATATCCAGTCTCTACACAACTTGGCACAACTGCGTCGACAATCTTCGCTCTCGAGTTCGTCCCGAACCCTCCTTCCGTCGAACCCCCCTCTAGTCCATTTCAAAGCTTCGCCGCGTTCCGATTTCAGCGTCTGGGTCTGCCCTCTTCAATTGGGCGCTTGACGAATGGAGTAGATAGGTCATGGCCCATGCTCCCTTACTCAGAAACAATACAGCCCCAGTCTTCCCTGCGAATCCCAACGGAGCCGGCGGCATATCGCACAACATGACCAGCACTCCCCGCGCCAGCCAGCTGTCTGGCTCCACGGCCTATGCGAGCTCCTCCTCCTCCCTTTCCACCCTCAACAGCGACGCGACCATCACGCCGAATGGCGGGCCCGTCATCGCCACGGCCAACATCATCAACCAAAAGGCCGATGCCTCCCGATCGCTTTACCAGATCTGTATCTCCCTCAAACAGCGCCTGGCCCAGGTCCCAGGATTCGAGCCTTTCCTCGAGAAGCTTGACCCAAACGATCCCGTCGAGTCCCTCTGGAATCTCTTTCGATCGGGCTATCCCCTACTGACAATCTACAATGCTCTACGACCGAACGAGCCGCTCACAGTCGAGGATCCCAATGCAACCGAGTCCAAAAAGTCCAAAATCGCGGTCTTCAAGTTCGTCCAGGCCTGCATGAAAGAGCTCCAGGTTGCGCCCAGCGATAGCTTTGTCATCACGGACTTGATGAACGATGATACCAGTGGTTTTGTCAAAGTATGCCTCAGTGGCCCCCCATTCCTCTCTACATCGTTATGGGGAGAGCGTTGGGGTTCAGACGGAGAAGCGCAAAGTCTTTAGTGACGAGCTCGTGCTAACCGTGATTATAGGTCACACAAGTTGTGAATTATGTGCTTGATCTTGCCGAGCAACGAGGCTTCCTGCTGCAGTCGCAGCCGTACCCGGGGGACGAACCTGACGGCGCACCCAAGTCGTCCCAGATGACCTACCGAGATCACATCATCAAAGAACTGGTCGATACCGAGCGCAAATACGTGCAAGACTTGGAAAACCTTCACGACCTAAAGACTACCCTGGATCACAAAGGTGTCATCCCCGGCGATGTCGTCCACAAGATCTTTCTCAACATCAATGCGATCCTCGATTTCCAGCGCCGATTTCTCATCCGGGTCGAGACGACAAATTCCATGCCCAAGGACGCCCAGAGATGGGGCGCGCCATTCTGTTTTCACGAAGAGTTCTTCGCCATCTACCAGCCCTTCATCGCAAACCAAAGAAAGGCCGCACAGCTGGCGAATCAGGTGTTCGACTCCATCCAGCAATCCGAACACCCCGTCGCCCACGACTTCAACACCCTCGATGGATTCCTGCTCAAACCGATGCAGCGTCTGGTGAAGTATCCGCTGTTGCTCAAGGTACGTGCTCTCAACATCACCCCTCCCTCCCTTTGGCATGCGTTCCTCTGACAAGCTGCCACAGGACTTGCATAAGAAAACCGAGGATGAGGAAACCAAGGAAGATCTAATGGCCGGTTGGGAGGCCGCGGAGCGAGTATTGTCCAAGGCGAACGAAGCCGTCAACCGGGATCTTCTCGACGAGGCCCTCGAGGACCTCGTGGGTCGCGTGGACGACTGGAAGTCCCATAAGGTGGAGCAATTCGGAAAACTTCTCCAACATGGTGTGTATGGTGTCATCACTGGCAAGAGCGACCAAGAGAAAGACGTAAGTCGCCCCAGTCTTTCGGCATTGCAGCTTCAAGTTTGGTGAGAGAGAGGATGCTGACCGGCTGAACAGTACGAGATTTATCTCTTCGAGTGCATCTTGCTGTGCTGCAAGGAAATTATGCCCAACAAGAGCAAAGACAAAAAGGACAAGACCCGGTCCCAGGGCCCAAAGACGAGAAACAAGAATGCAAAACTCCAGCTCAAGGGGCGGATTTTCATGACAAACGTCACCGACGTGGTTTCTCTCTCCAAGCCAGGTATGTTGAAGCCTCGTATCTCACACTGGTCGCGCGGCTCGGGCTGACCCATATCTCTTCTGCAGGTTCACACAGTGTGCAAATCTGGTGGAAGGGCGACCCTGGCGTCGAGAACTTCACGATCAAGTTTCTCAACGAAGAAATGATGAAAAAGTGGGCAGTCGGTCTGGAGAATCAACGCAAGGAGAATACGCCGCGACTGTCCGGCAGCGCCGAGACGATTGCGCCCGACTTTGCCTGGACCCGCGATCAGGTCGCAGGCCTCGAAAACCCCTATATCGGCCAGGAAGAGGAAGATGATGAAGACTATGGACCAGCAACTGCCCCTGCTCAATACCCTATGCCCGCGCCGCCTTCTGGCGGTGCCATGCCCCGCACACTGTCGAGCTCCAACTTGAAGCAGCGTTTCGCCGCGGGAGAGAACTCACAGACACTGGCCAGTATCGCACGGGCGCCTCCGTCACGATTTCCCATGTCGGCGCCCCTGCCGATGCCGCCGACCCCCCTCAGTCTCCAAACCTACAACGGGGCCCCGTCCCCAAATCCTCGTGGCGGTGACAGCTATTTCTCCCCGATCGGAGACTCGCCTGCGTCTACGAGAACAAGCGGCACAGGCGGCATCTTCCCGCCGAATGGATATCCGTTCCCCAAGATCTCCACGCCGCAGCCATCGTGGGATGAACATAATCGCTACACTGCGCCGGCCGCTCCCCGCGCTCCTTCGCGCGACGGGACCCCCCCCGGTGCTTACGGAGCAAACGGCCGGAATCCTCGCGGCCCGTCGCTTCCGGCTATGGCGTCCCAGAGTCACAACAGCTTCCAACAACAAAGAAGTCGCTCTTACAGTACACCTGATGCGAATGCTGTTCAGGGTCAGCGCCGACAGCCTAGTCAAGGCAGCATCCCGGCTGTGCCTGGAATCCCTGCTGCACATCTTCATCAAGCCTCTCAAGATGCCGCTGCTGCTGCTGCTGCTGCTGCTGCTGCTGCTCCTGCGCCCAGGTCCCAGACAGGATCTCCGAGAGATGATCAGGCCAGCAGCCCTCAGAATCCTCCCGCGGCACAGGCTCAACGCTCGCACAAGCATTCCGGAAGCTTGGGGGGTTCAATGTCGACCTATCCCGGGCAGCCGTTGTATCAAAGACAAAACCTTACCGGGCCTCCCGGATCGAACCCGAACGGCCATCGCACAGACAGCATGAACCCTCATCCGCGCTCAGTATCATCGGGTGGCACACCAGGAGCAACATACTCGCAAGTGGGCAATGTGAGCACGGCCGAGGGGCCGAACCCGACACAACTCAAGGTTCGCGTTACTTGCGACACCGGAAACTACGTGACCCTCGTTGTGGCATTCAACATCACATATCAGTCCCTGGTTGATCGAATCGATGCGAAGCTAGCGCGGTTCACGAGCAGCAGTATCGGTAGGACAATGCTGAAATTGCGATATCGCGATGAAGACGGCGATTTCGTCACGATCGAGAGCGACGACGATATTCAGATCGCCTTCCAAGAATGGCGAGATGGCCTTAGGAACATGTATGCTGGAGGCGTGGGCGAAATAGAGCTCTTCTGTCTTGGGGAGACCGCATGAAAAATCGAGCCACGTTCTGGGCGGGGGGAAAGGCCACATTTCTCCCCCCATCTTCCTCTTTGTTCCTGTCGCTTCTATCCCTTCTCGGTCTCTTCTCTTCTTTCTTGCTTTCTCATTTCTCCTCTTATTCAACTCATGGTCTTGGACATGGAAGAGGCATTGGGCTGATCAAGTACTTGTGACGCACGTTTGACTCTTGAGGCAGGGAGCATCGCATGTTTGGCGTATGGAGCCATTGCATATTATTTCTTACCAGTGCTAATGATTGGCACCATCACGAACGGTCCCGGGGCCTACGACACCATACCTCTTTACAACCATTTAGAAACGACTCTGCAGCGAAGTTCGACCTTGCCTGTTTATTTACGCCATTTTATTCGATTAAACACCAACTGAAAACAATCATTCGATGCATTTTCTTCTTCCTTATCTGTTTCCCGAGAACTCGGCATCGATTCCCTCTCCTATCTCCTTACCGATGATGGTTTTTCACCATTCGACCTCCTTTGACTCGACTCGATTGAAAGCATACTGCAGTCAAGCACACTGTCTGACGTTCTTGCGGCATTGCCAAAGGCGCCACGAATGACACTGCCCTGACGACAGTCTCAGATCGAAGCCGAAGAGAGGCTCCCGACCTACAAATCTCCTTTCCTATTCATGGGTATACGGCGCTAGTCGCAAGACGGTTTGCGGATACTGGGAGCTCTGAGGGCAAGCAATTATTTCCGAGGCCCCATTTCTTATGTCCTGTTCGGGTCCTGGGTGAATCCCTTTTCTTTGTGTTTGCCTTGTACTCTTTCTCCCCTTTTTTTTTCCGCTTCGTCGTCGCTCCTTTCCCCAAGACGCTTTCTCCCCTACACATTTTGTTGTCTCCCTCTGTCCACATGGTCTTTTCCTGTTTCTTGCTTATTGCTTGTGTGCGATTTGTGTTGGATTTTGTTTCAGCGCTGGATAGACGACCGGTAGGGATTTTCGTGCAAACAAAGAAGTCTGAGAGAGGAAGGGGGGCTGATTTTGTAAGAGCTTGTCAGAGTAGTGGAAGCAACGACAAATGTGATGAATTGAACAAGGCGGCAGCCCCTCCGAGTCATGGTCAAAGGCTCTGGCGCCATATCGTTGTATGCAAGGATGACGGTCTCTTTCTCTGTCAAGCCTCCACACCCCGTCCTGCTCGTCCATGTATGGCCTATATTTTACAGGTTTTTTTTTCCCGCCTCAACCCAGAAATCCCATGCTATGTGCCTTTTTGGTTCCAACGGGTCTGCCCTACCCCGCTCTATCTTACACTTATTCGCCCCGAGTGTCCCTGTCGAGAATTCCTGCTCGTGGGTATTATGCTCATGATGTCGTATCCCGCAGATCCCTCCCCAACCGGCTTTCGTCCGCCTAGTATTGACTCCGTCCGAAGAAGAAAGGTCCCCTTTTGTCGATCTTCATATATCGAGATGGGCGTGTGGTGTGTATCTCTCTTGACCGCGGCCACCCGCTCGAGATGGGTCGGTCTGTCTTCATCTTCTTCTACCTCTGCTTCCCGCGGCTCGTGACGTACTTTTGCATCCGGCCCAGGTGGTAGTTGATCGTGTTTGCGGGCGCGGGCGGCGGCGGGGGGCCATCCATGCACTGGCGCAGCTGGGTCTCGATGGCGGCGCACCCGGCGACATTGAACCCGGCGGAGGCCCAGCATGCTGCGGGGTGGGTGGGTTAGCCGAACTCATCCTTCAAGGTTCTTTCCGCTGTTCATCTCTGATCGCTTCAACGGCCCCACTCTCTTCCTAGAGTGATGGACCGCTTCTCTTTTGCGCTTCTCTGCGGGATTCCGTGACTTCCTTTTGTGGGGAGGGGGGAAATTGGTGCCGGCGCAACGCATGCGCGCCGCGGGAAGGAAGGAGAAAGACGGGCACGTACCGAGGACGCTCGACATGATGGCGATGCACGGGTTCTCGACCTGGCGCTTCGGGTTGTGCACGCGCAGGGTCTTGAGCGGCGGGAGCCGGATGGGCTTGTGCCCGTTTGCCATGATGACGGTCGTGTGCGCGAGGGTTCGGCGTGCGCGGGAGGAGAGGCAAGGCCTGGAGCGCGGGATGCGGGATGGCGAGGTTCGGATCCGATCGTGGATCAATTGTTTGTCTAGATTGGTCGCACGGCACGGTAGACGTCGATTGTGTCACGTGTGTCGTCACGTGAAATTGAGGGTGGTCTTGGGGGCGATTGGGGGATCCTTGCGATGAGAAGGCGTGCATTACAGGTAATCGTGGGTTGAGGGGGAGTGAGAACGGGTGAAGCGACAATTCCTTCATGGCGATCATGACGGGGAATCCTTCTTCAAAGGTTCAGAAGACTGAATACAAGGTTTGTTACGTGCGATTCGATGAAACGCCAGTCTCGGCGAGTGAGAAATAATAAATAGCATCAGAAACACCCATTTGACGCTTTTCTCCCTCCCTAAAATGTGCCCATACAAACTATGATACACGAGGCTCTGTTGGCCTCCCTTCCCCTCGAAGAATCCCTAGCCCACAACATCAAATTTGTCCTCCATGTCGACGTCGTCGCCGGCAGGAGGTGAATTGAGCGAAGCCCATCCAGTCCGGACGGGTATCCGCGGTTTTTCCTTTTTGATCGTAGCCCGAGGCGCCCTGACATGGGCGGCGGGCGGCTTTTCCTCTTCCTTTACCTCTACCTTTTTGGTCTCCTCCTCGCGATCCTCGCCTCCTTCGTCGTCGTTGTCGCCGCCGCCGCCGTCCTCAGCGTCCTCATCGTCTTCATCGTCATCCGCCGCCTCTTCGCCCTCGTCGTCGTCATCGCTATCCTCGTCGCTGGAGGAGCCAGAACCGTCGCTGTCGCCTTCGCTCCCAGGGTCGTAGTCCTCTTCGTCCTCATCCTCCTCGTCCTGCAGCTGCTGCTCCGCCTCACGCTGCGCACGCTCGAGCTCGGTCAGGCCATCGTCGGGCTGGTCGTCCGTGGTCATCGCCTCGCCCTCGCCGTCCAGCTCGTCGCCCTGCTGCTGCTTCTTCTTCTTGGCGCCCTTGTTCTCGGCGAGCTGCAGCTTGCCCTTCCTCTGCTCGGCCATGCTCCCGTCCTGTAGGCGATTCAGCCTGACGTAGTTGTCGATGCCGCGGTAGTCCTGCTGGTCGAGCATGCCGAACTCGATCTCCTCGGTGGCGTCGCCGTTGCCCGTGAAGACCTCGACGACCATGTTGAACGTGACGGTGAGGACGTTTGTGAAGCTGACGGCCGCGATGCGGTCCATGGGGATGAAGATGAGCGGCTTCTTGAAGCCCCAGAGCAGGCCGTTCTCCAGGAAGAACAGGTGACCGTCCTTGGACCCCCTGAAGCCGTTGACGTGGACCGCCTTCTCGTTTGGCCGGAGCGCTTGGCGGACGACGCTCTGGAAGGTGCTCCGCTCTGTCGAGACGATCTGGACCGAGCTGCCCACGGCCGTGAAGCGCTTGGCCAGGGCCCAGTGCAGGAGGGCCTTGTAGGATGCGGACACGGTCGAAGCCGCGACGGCCTCGCTGCCGCCGATCGTCCCTTGCTTGGGGGGCGTCGAAGGCACGGTGAACACTAATGGTTCGATGGCGGGGGTGGGGTTGGCCTTTGAGGGGAGGCTTGTTCCCCTGGGAAACAGGACGTAGTTGTGCTGCACCTGGGCCTTATCCGGCACCGGCAGATAGAAGGCATATTCTGGTCTCCGTCAGTCAAAGGGCCCACCTGAAGGGTCCGAAGATCATCATCATCAAAGCCACAATAGCATTCACACACCAAAGTCCTTCCAGGCGTAACTGATCCCGGGAATCGGTGCTGTTGTGCCTGGGGCCCTGGCGTAAAGGTGGTTTGCGGTGATGCACAGCTCGAGCTTCTTCCTCTGCGGTATGGCGACCGAGATCTCCTTGATCTCTAGGAGGATGGCCTCGTCGGCGGCAGCTGCGGCAGATGTCTGCCCATCAGCAACGCCGTTGCCCTGCTGGTCGCCGGCCAGCTTCCTCCTCTTCTGGGCGGGCTCGTCGTTCCCATTGATGTGTAGCTGGCCGTATACGTGACCGGCAATTTCATTGAAGAGGGCAATCTTCCCAGATGTATCTACCGCCGTCAAAAAACATCACAGTCAGCTCATTGGAATAAAAGTACCCACTTCTCGCATGGGGATCAGAAGGGGGGGGAGAAGGGGGGGGAGAAGGGGGGCAACGGACCAGCATTGAGCTTGATGCCGGCGATGATATCTGGCCGAGACTGGAAGACAGCCTCGAGTTTGTCGATATCCAGAGTCGAGTCCATTATCCGTCAGCCCAAGGCTAAGAACAATGCCAAAAAGACAAAGAGCGATGATGTCTCGTTTGGGTCGGCCGGCGGTCGCGCCCCAAGTTCGACGGCGAGATGCACAGCGACGCGACGGCCTGCGTCTGGCTTAGTCATCAATTGATCTATCCGTCATTCAACTCCAGCCAAGTCCAAGGGGCCCAGAGCTCGACACTACAGGCTTCAGGCATCCGCGCCACAACCTCACGAGCTGCCGAGCGTCTCCCTCCTGCTGGCGGGTTTGGTGGTCATCGTTTGCTTTCACAAAATTTGAATATATATCATGAGCGAAGTCTGAGTATACAGGCAGGCGACATGTCTGCGCCCTTTCCGAATCTCTACACGCACCGGAGGGTCGCGGAGGCGGCGGCCAGGGCGTGCGACGTCTGCTACAAGCCGAGCAGCTCGGTTCTCATCACTCCGGACCAGAGGGTGGGCATCAATGTCCAGGTTTGGTTTCATATCTCATTCGTCCGGATCTGACAGGTTCCAGGACTTCTTCTACATCTGCCCCGTTCATCTGAAGGACCGCTACTTCTGTACGCCCAAGGTTGACGAGGATGCCGCCAAGGCCGCTCGTGAGAAGGAGCTGGCCGAGGAGAAGGAGAGGCTAATGAAGGAGTACCAAGAGAGACAAGAGAAGAAGGCGAAGAAAGACAAGGAAAAAGAGAAGGAGAAGGAGAAGGACAAGGAAAAGGGGAAGGAAAAGGACGCTGCTGAGGGCAAGAACGCCGAGAAGAAGGAGACTTCAAGTGGCAGCGCAAAGGATGAGGTGGGTCGTTGAATCGAGTCTATCACAGGAGGCCTCGGCTCATGAGAACAGGACAAGCCGCAGAAGGAAGACGACGACAAGTCCCCTGCGCAAGAGGAGCCGCGCGTCTTCGAGCTCAAGAGGTTTGTCAAGCCCTCCTTTTTCTCCTTCCTCTCATACAAGATAAACACATCTCAATGGCGGCGTCCACGGTGTACTGACTCAAGAGCCTCAGTTCGTTCTACCAGCAGAGACTGCTTCGCAAGCGACAGGCAGAGGCAGCCAAGAGGGATCGCGAGAGGACTTCGCAGCCAAACTACTTCCCGTCCGTCCCATCCGAGCCACCAAAGAGGTGAATGCATCGGAAGAGAGGCGGCGGAAGGCCGCTGTGTGGTCACGTACAGAAGGGCTGCTGCATGTGGAAATTCCGCGGCAAAAGGGCAAAAGAGGACTTCAATTAGAGAAACCGCCAACTCGCCTTCTCATGCAGAACGTGAGCTCGACGCTGAAATACACTCGACATTCCTTATCTTTCATAAGTTCCCGCCCCCTCTAGGAAACCCGGGCGGCATCCTGATCCCCATGTTCGGCGCCCCGCCAGGTGTGGCCGCTGCCGCCGGTCTCGGCGCCTCCTCGTCGACCTTGGCCCTCTGCAGGGAGAAGGCGGGCGTCAGCCAGGCGCCGCACGTGCAGCGGAAGCCCTTCCAGTCGTACCGTCCCACCCCGGCGCCGCACCGCGCGTTCGGGCAGCTCAGCCGGCCGCTCATCTCGCCCTTCTCCAGCTCCGGGCGCATCCAGCCCAGGGGCTCGATGAAGACATGCTGGCACGCCGCTGCCGTTGGTGTTGTCTGCGCCGGCGCGTGTTGAGGCATGCTCGAATTGGTCGCCGAGGCAGCCGGGGTGTGCGGCAGGACAAACAGCCCGGTGGCGAGCGTGCGGCGGCACTTCTTGCAGCGGAGATTCGCGCCTCCGGCCGGCAAGCCCGCGGCGCCATCCGCCGGTCGGGCCACCTCGTCCTCGAAACGCAGGCGGGAGGGCACCATGCCCAGGTGGACGCTCTCCTTGACCTCCCGTTGGTACGCCCAGCGCTGGTACGCGGGGTGGGCCTCCATGTCCTGCGGGCAGTTCCACTCCCACCACAGGGCGAGCTGCTGCATGAAGCCCTCATTGGGCTCGGCCATGGGGCGCGTGCGGCGGATGAGCTCGACGGCGGCGCTTACGGCTTGCGGGGCCGTCTCCTTGCGCGGAGTCGCGGCCAACGCAGTAGATGTCGACGAATCTGGCGCGAAGCGGGAAGGATACTTCCACAGGAGATATGCCACGACCATGGAGACGGAGCGGGACTTGCCCGCGGCGCAGTGGACGAAGACGGCGCCCAGTTTCGTGGCTGCGCCCTCCCGCGGCGGCCCCGTCAATGCTTCTTCGATGAAGGCCACGGCCTGCGGCATGTGGATGAGGAGATCCTCATCCTCGACGTCGTCCACGTCGATGAGGAGATGCTTGAACGGCTTGCCGTACTCGGAAAACGGCTCGTTCTTGAAGTTCTTGAGGCCGGAAGGGTCAAACGACACGAGCGAGAGCGCGTGCGTGACGCCCCTCTCTAGAAGTGAGTCTGATCGTCGCAGAGCCCAGAGTCTGAAAGTCGTCCAAAGAGCCCCCGGAAACAGGGAGGAAAGGGCAGGCACACCTGGTTACCAGACGTCTCTCACAGATTCGGGCAGACACTCACCCACCGACGAAGAGTCCGTCAACGCCCTCGATCCTGCTCAGCGCCATCTCGACGACGCTGCGCTCGAGTCGCTTGTGCTCCTCCAGCTCGAGCTCATGGCCGCTCTGCTCCCTTTCCTCCTCAACGCTCGGGACGTCGTGCTCGTCAGGCATTTGCGACGTCGTGTGCAAGTCGTTTGAGCCGAGTTGGACCTGATCGCGTGCCACAACACGATGCAGATTCAGATTTCAATCTCAGCCCCGAAGGCGCGAGAGGGTAGCACCGCCACTACGGACTTCTAAGATACACAGCCACAGGTGCTCAGCCACATTATGCTACCAGCCACATTCTACCAGCCACAAGCTGTCAGCCACAAAACCCCCTGACCGGATGGGATCATTGAATGAGGACGCTCTCCGTCGCGAGCTCTCGCCAACGACGACACCGCTCGACGATCCAGCTCCTCTTCGGCTTGTGCGCTAAGCCTTTCAGATGGCTTGCCTGTTTCAGAGGGGCATCCATCCCCTGGAATGTCATCCCACTCGCCTTGTGGAGCCCATTCTCGCTTACCTTTGCGGCCCAGCTTCCCTACCAGAGATCAGTGGCATCGGATCCGGACCTGCGGAATCAAGGGTCCAACAAGGGAAGACATTAAAGTCTCAGTCTCAGTCAAAGGCACACGCACACTCACACGCACATGCTCGTCGATACCGCGCCGCCGGCATGGCGTCAAGTGTCTGTGTGTTCGGACGAAGGCCTGGCCGGATCTCGGCTCGTGCTCCTCACGCGACACTCCCTCGACGCTACGGAGTACGAGTACGAGCACTCATCCTCTGCAACACAGATATGCTACCCTTCCGTCTCTCCTCGAACAGGCCGAGTGTCTACTCCGTACTCCGTACGAGTACTGGTAGGCTCTCAACCCCCGTGGGCGACCAAATGCCGAGCTCGTTCCGCTCGTACCCCGTACTGGTACCCGTACGGAGTCCTCGTATCCCTGAGCGGCCGCCCTGCCCCGCGCCATCGTCATCATCAAGGGACGAGAGCAGCCAGCCATTGGATGGCCCCGGGGTGGTCTAGTCTGACCGATCCTTCGGACTTACGGGCACAGTGCCCCATAGGGCTCGATGGGGCGCTGTCGGACTTAGAGATGCGATGCAGGGCACGGAGTACGGAGTACTCCTTGAGTCCTTACTCCGGACGGCTCCTCGTGCTGCCCGCCGCGCTGAGCTGGCTAAACCTCATCTGCGCAAGCGGCCCTACGGCGGCGAGCTTCTTCCTACACGCGTACCTTGTACGGAGTACTCCGTACTCCGTGCTCTGTACGGAGCATGCACGAGTACTCGTACGAGTATGAGTGCGGAAGGCATCTGCATAGGGCAGGGGCAAGCGCTCAGCTCCCCGCGCAGGGACCGTTGGTTCGCCCGGGCGGTAGGGGACAAGGAAGAGGGGGCAGGGCTGGTTCTGATTCCGCGCTGCGGTGGCTGGCCTTGGCAGGGCTCGAGGCATGTGTCGATGGATCAGTAATGCAGTCCCTCGCTGCCGGGAGTTGGGACCGCGCACGGGGACCCTCGATGTCGGGACTGGGCTCGGCATCTGGAAACCCCTGGAGCGGCTGCGACGATGTTGGGGAAAGCCCTGACTGCCGGATAGGAGAGACGGTGATGCTCGACCCGGACGGCTCCAGCGTCGAAGCACTTCGCTCAATCCCCCGTCTCAAGCATCATCACCACCACTACTTTGTACTCCGTACCACCACCACCACCACCACCACCACCACCGTCTTTCAGTCTCCAGCTACAAGTTCACGACGCCGAGCCGGATGAGCACGTTGCTTATGCCGTGCTGCTTCAGGCATGCCAAAAGGACCAACGCGTTTAGGATTCGCACAACCCCTCTTTTAATCTTTCTAGCTTTGCCCCATCTCATGCAGCCCAGCAAGCTCAAAGGCTCAAAAGCCCACTCCATCACAAACGTCCCCCCTCATCTGCCCCTACACGCTCCTTTTTTCTCCGATCTCCCCCCCCAAATGAAGGACACTGCCGCGCGTTGATCCCTCCTCGACGGCCATGGATCTCGCGCGCGGTCTATCGCACTGTGCCCTCAAAGCCTTCTGCGGCATCACTCTCCTGCAGGCCATGCCGTCGTGATGCGGCATGATTTTGGGGGGGGGAAGAAGAACCATGGTTCAACAGGGAGACGTTCGCGCCGCCGTCTCGTGCGTGAGGCCCAGTCCCTGCCTGCAGGGCGTCCAGCATCATACCGTTATATGCACTCTGTATTGCGGACAAGCACGAACCATCAGCCCAGGCGGGATTAATTCCTGGCGCTGTCCTCTCACAGGGCTGGAGCAGACAAAGTCAAATTTCCAGTCGAGAGGCCTAGCCAAGGTTGGGCCTTGCGTCGGGAAAGTTGACAGCCCCATGCCCAGCCAGATTCAAGCTTTTTGGATCCGCGGAGCCCTCAAGTCCTCCATACGGAACACTCTCCTCCGTATTCCATTTTGCTCTTGCACAGACCGGTCACTTGGAAGATAAACTTCCGGTTCTTCTGGGAGCCGTCGGTTCCTTCCCCCCCCCCCCTCCCCTTTTCCCTTTTCTCCGTACGGAGTACATGCAGCCCTATTCGCCCATCTCCCAGCAGAGCCCAGGTCAGGGGAAGCTCAAGACTGGATAGGGTCAAGGGGAGCTTACTCGTACGAGTACGGAGTACGAGCAGCACGGTCCTGGTAGGTGTAGCCCATCCCGGCTATCGCCTGGGACTCGCGCGCGCGCGCGCCGCGCGTCCCCTTATCCCCCTCATCCCCCCTCTCCCCACCGAAGAAGAAAGGATGTAATCTGAGGACCCTGATAGTCCTCGAGGGGCTGGGATGAAAGCTCAGCATGCCGAGCCGGTTGGCATCAGACATCACCTTGCATGCGACAGCCAAGCCGCCGGGGGCGCCAGCCCGTCCTAGAGCCACTGCAGGATGGATGGACCAGCATGCAACGCTGAGGCACTCCATGCCATGGATCGCAGAGGATTCAGAGACAAGAACTCCCGGCCCTGCTCTGCCCTGCCCTGTCCTGCATTGTCGCCTCGTGCCCTGGCGAGCAACGTATACTGGTAACCAGCGCCCAGACATGCGGATTCTCCGGATCCGTACGGGTAGGCTCGTGAGGAGATGGAAGCGTAGCCGGGAGGAATCAATACGAGCCGTAGATTGTAAGCCAGCATCGTATTTCGTACCCGGAACAGTACACACTACTAATCCAAATATCAGCGTACAGTAGCTTCAGCCCTGAAGCGAGGAAGCATACGATTCCTCCGCGGGCGTGAGCTTCGATGGGGCGGAAAGCAACCCATCAGTACGGCCAAAAGGGACATCGACGAGGAGGAAACAGCTCTTATGTGAGATTGACTCAGCAATCTGACAGGAAAACCCGGCCTTGGTGGCCCAGCTCCTGGCCTTTGGCGATACCAGTACGGAGTACGCACCCACAGATGCCATCATTTACAAGTGTACGGAGTAGTAGGTATGCTTTGCACCAATGTGTCCAACCATGTGTCGTGTGGGCAGATGCAAGAGACAAGAGACCCGCTGCGCGTCTGCCAATCTAGTCTGCAAAGCAAATTCCCAGCTTGCACCTCTTCTCCCGTGCATAGAACGAGCCATGCCTTTTCCAAATCTTGGCCTTCAGCCATCAAAGTTCAATGCCAGCCCTATACCGCCTTCTCTCGTGGTTCCATTCACCCACTCCATTCGTCGGCCCTCCATCCATCCATGGATGACGACGTCTGATAACCGTTTTTTCTTTTTCCTAAACTCTTCGAGGCCTGTGGCATTCCGGTCTCGGGAAATGGGAAAAGAACTCGTCGGGGATGCCGAGCCTTGACCGAGGGGGAGGAAGGCAGAAGTTAAGACCGTTTCGTGTTGCGAAGATCCAGAAAGGCGAGGGGGGGAAGGGTGATGGCGCCATGCATTCATGGAAGTTTGAGAATGCGCATGCCCCCTACCATCCGTCATAGTTCCAAGCTGACGTTCCAAAACAAATCGATATATGCCGCGCGAATCCTTGCCCTGTCTCTATGCAAAATATGCCCGAGTGAAATGTGTGTGTGTGTGTGTGTGTGTGTGTCTGTGTGTGTATGTGCGCGCGTGTGTAAATGCTGGTATATGAAAATCATGGATAGTTTGTCGTAAAGTCGTGCCATCTAAGCGGTAGAAAGTGAAAAAAAAAAGGCAGATAGGCAAGGGTGGGAGGAGAACGTGGCCGAAAGACGAAAGCCCCTCCTTGAATGAGAGAAAAGACCCTTGCCGTTAGCGATCGCCCTTCTTGAATCCGGCCTCAATGCGAATGCGTGAAACGAATAAAAAAGAAGAAAGAAATCAACCAAATGTTCGCGAATGACTCTTCTTTTCCCAGTGTTGGCCGGGGCGTTCACCTCCCCACCCGGCGCCCCTGACCTGTTGTTTTCTTGTCTCACAGCTTCAAGCTCACTGACACCGTCTGCCTGAAATCCTTCCCAATCGAGCGAACACATCTATCTCGGTGTTGGGTCCTCCTCGATCAGGCAGGCATTTTCGAGCATATTGGTCCACTTGCCACTTGTCCCCGCATGGCTATGCTTGAGGTGCTGACGAAAGTGATCAGCCCTGTAGAACTTCTTCGAAGAGTTGCACTCCCGGAACTTGTGGATCTCCTGGAGGTGTCGGATGCGCTCATCCCAGTCTTGGTCGGTCGCATGTCTCAGGCTCATACCGCCACTCATCGCAGCGCTTCGAGGGGCGACGCCCGATCGGGCAAACTCTTCACCACAGTATCCGCACGCATCAGCTTGGCCAGGGCGAACGGTGGATTCGTGGAATGCGCGATAGTAGCCAGCGAGAGCTGAGCAGGACCAGGAATGGCGGCGCACGTGGAGAGAATTTTGGTGCCTCTCAGCCTCGTTCTTGTTCTTGAAGCGGTTGCCGCAGAAGCTGCACTCGTATTGTTTCTCGGCCTCATGAGCACTGGATGGCGAAAGGGGTTAGGATTAGCGTGGGGATGGACGAGGCGTGTTGATGGGGGGGAACAGATCCATCCTGACTTACCCAAGCTCCTCGCGAGTCTCGAACTTCTTGGGCTTCTTGGGGCAGCATTCGCACATGAAGTATCCCTGCACCTTAGGTCCCACGCTTGGCTTCTGCATGTCAGCAGGCTTCCTTGGGCATGCATGAGAGACATTTCTAGCGTGCAAGGGTACCCTGGATGCGACTGTCTGTGGACCGTGATTCAGGCTGGTGGGAGGAGTGAATGGCGATGTCGAGGGCGTGGGGGAGAGACGACCCGGAGAGGCGGCGTCCGGCGAACGCTTCTCCGCGATGCTCGGGTTGTTGGTGATCGGCGACGGCATGGGGATGCCGGGCATGTAGAGCCCGGACCGGGCGAGCCCTGCGGAAAGCCCTGCGCTTTGGGGGGCGGAGGACAAGCGGGGGGTGGGCGAGCCGCGAGTGGCTCCATCTCGTCGCCGGACCACGTCGGGACCGACCATAGCGTGGTGGGCTAGATCGTCTGCGGCGGGACTTGCGGCGCGCCGCTTCTGCCCTATGGTCGCACTGGCGTCCTCGATGTGGAGCCTCTTCAGGGACGAGGTCTCGTCCATTTCCGTATCCTCGGCAAAGCTCCCGTAGATTGAGGCATCGTCGCTGTTGTTCCGTCTGGAGCTTCCGCGCGGGGAGTGATCGTGGTCGGAATAGTCGAGGGGCGATCGGGCGGGGGTGTGGTGGAAGGGGGTCGAATGCGTGGAGAAGGTGGGGGAGAATTCCCTCTGCTGAGCCTCAAAGGGAACGCGGCTATGTATCGGGAGCTGGAAGGGAGCATTCAGGCTTTGTGTGAAGCGCTTTTCGGGCTGGGTCCTGTTTGCGAGGCCGCTGATGGAGGAAGTCAGGAGCGAGAGGGGCGGTGATCTGTCCGAGGGACGAAGGGAATCGAGCTTCTTCTTCATGCAGTCGCCCTGTAGGTCAGCGGCGGAGAACTGGAACTTGTTATGGTGGAGTCCGAATTCGGTCGGGAGAGAATCGCGGGCTCTGCGGAGTTTCCACGGGTCAGCGGGTGCTCGATGGAGGGGGCTCAAGGTAGCGAGTCGGAAGTTGAAGAGATGCCCACCTCTCATTGGACGCGAAGCTCGAATAGCCCTCATCGCTGATGAGGCTGCCAGCGTCTGCCCTCCCAAAATGATACCTGTCGTCCGGATGGGCCGGGCTAAGGCTGCCGTACCTGTTGGAGAGGGAGGAAGATGACAAGAGACTCTGCGGATGGCGTCTCTCCTTCTTGAATTCCAAGCGCTGGGTGGGAGCATCGCCGAAGGGGAGGAGTTTTGGCGGAGGCAGAGGGGGAGGCGCGTCTGTCCGTACATCGATGCCAGGAATGGCCATGGCTGGACTGCTCGCGAAGGGGACGCCGTGGTCCCTGAAACGGTCTGCGCTGGGCACGGGAACCGCGATGCTTGGGAGGGGAGGAGCACCCATATACTGGGGTGGAAAGGTCATGGTGGTGTTCTCCTTTTGTCGTCGCCGTCGTCGTCACCGTCGCCTTCTCCTTCGCCGTTACCGTGATCGCCGTTACCGTGTCTGTTGCCGTCGCCGTCGCCGTCGCTGTCGATTTCGAAGTCAAGGTCCACGTCGTCGGTCCGTTGAATGCAAAGGCGGCAGAGATGGAATGATGTTCTATGCCAATGACGCTGGAGATATAATGCTTTGTCGGAGGATGATTGCATGCGGATGCTCTGAATCGATTGAAGAAGAAAACGACGAGAAAATTCCAATGAGAAAAGTACAAAATGAAGGGGGGGGGGGGGGGGGGGGGGGAAAAAAAAAAAACAAAAAAGGAAGACGGGGGGGAGAGGGGGGGGACAAAGGGGGGAAGATCCCAA
>NQYQ01000017.1:0-50931 GCA_003055925.1 Escovopsis sp. Ae720 | reverse complement strand
GGGGGGGTGTCAGCTGGGGAATTCTGAATGTTGTATCAATGGGGAATGGGCTTTTTGGGGGGGTGGGAGGGGGTTACCTTGCGATGACCATGATGGGCTGGGGCTTGCCGGTGCGGGCGTGCTCGCGAGCGAAGAAGTCGAGCATCTGGACCACGCGGGAGGACATGGGGTTCTGGACGTTGATGAGCAGCTGGATTTCTGGATATCGAGGTTGGGGGTGGGATATACCTCGAGGGCTGTGTCTGGGTAGCTGACGTGGCGGCTGCGATCGAGGTGCGCCATGATCTCTGGAGAGTCCATCAGCAACACGTTGGCGGGCAGGAGATGTGGGATAGGAATGAGGATTCATCGATTCCAAGTTCCAACGCACCGTTGTAGTAGGGGCTGATGCAGAGGCATCCCGACTGGCTCGCGGCGACGGCCTGCTCGAACGAGAAGACGGCCGTGGCGAGCGTCTTGATGCCCTCGGCGTTGAGCTCGCGCGCCGCCGCCGCGGCGGCCCCGGAGAAGGGCAGCTTGATGGCGAAGCGGTCCGCGGGGACGCCGGCCTCGGCGAAGAGGCGGGCGTACTCGCGGCACTGGGCGAGGATGGCGGGGCGCGAGTGGACGTGGCGGAGGGATGTCTGGATGAGGACGCGGCCGGACAGGAGGGGCACGTTGCGGGCGCAGAGGAGGACGGTCTGGCGGGGTGGTCAGCGTGTGACGGTGAGCAGACGGGAGGATGAGGATGAGGATTAGGAGAAGGGAGAGGGAAAGGGAAGACTGGGAGGAGGAGGAGGCTCACGGCGTGGTTGTAGACGTTTTCCCAGCCGAGGGAGCCGTGCTTGAGGACAAGCTCCTTAAGGAGCGCCGGGTCTTCGAGCAGCGCGGTCGTGATGATGCCTTGGTTGGACGTCTCTGGGAAACGGTGAGCTGGCTCGTTCGACAAGGAGGATGGGCGGGCGGGCTGCTGGGACTCACGGTTGTGCATTGTAAAGGGGACGCCCTTGATCACGTCGGTCCGGGCATCGTCGACGTCGACGTTGGCGATGGCCTCGATGCGGTGGAGCAGAGAGGCGGCCATTGCGGGGATCGTGTCAACGCGGACAGACTTGGGACTCAAGAGGATGCAAAGGAAGAGCGAGAGGGTTCAGGGTTCGGCGATGGCGATGGCGATGATGGGGATGCTCGAGGCAGAATTGATTCGTCTCAATGGGGGGCTGCTCGCTCGCTTTTGTATTGATCAATTGCTGATGACGGGTAAATTGATGCCAGGCTGCCGTTGAAAACCCCCTCCGGTTTAGGAACCTCCGCACCGAGACCGCGCCTCCGCTGCTCGGGCCGCATCGCATCGTCCGAGCCCATTGTCCATGCTGCTTGCTGCCTTCTCCCCCCTCTTTCGCATACAGCAAGCATGCATGAGATGCTCTGTCCGGTCAGTCTCCGCCTGCAGGAGACTCGGGCTCGGTGTCTGATTTTCTAATCGGCCGGCCTGCTGCCTTGGACATCAATGGATGGTCCGGCTCCGAGGGCTGCCCGATACCAGTCCGTCTGTCGGCGATCTGCCCCTCCATCACGATGGTGGGGTCAGCAGACGGGCGCCCGTCCCGGGGGGGGAGGGGGGGGAAAGGGAATGAGAGAGAGTATGTAAGAAAAAGCAATTCGCGGCATCCACAATAATGCACTTGATATTGGGAAATACGGGGTATGGGAACGCATCGTCCAAGCCGTTTGGCCGCATGACCTCGAGGCGCCACTTCCCCGCATGAAGCCATCGTCAAGTCCGAATCGGGCAGTTCCATGCACGCCGGCAACGGGGCCGGACTTTGCAACCCCCCCCCATGCATTGAATTGATCTATGACTCCCAATCCTTCGCGCCAAGCATCGGAGCTTCTCTCGGGCGTACATATGGGCCGCGGGGCTCGGGACAACAACCCTCCTGTCCATTGTTTTTTTTTCTTTCTTTCGTTCTCTTTCGTTCTCGTCCCTTTTTCTATCAAAGTCTTGACTGATCCTGCAAGCAAGCACTTGGCCTCACGCTCCTATCAAGTCGTCATTATCGTAAGAATACACAAACGAAACGAACAAATAACACACATCTCGAACTGAATAGAGAAGGATCACACACCCCTGGATTCCCTTCCCCCCTTTTCTCATCCCTCCCAGATCCCCCCACACATGATGTTTACCACCTGCCGGTCCTGCCATCCATCCATATTTTCTTTGTCGCCAATGAGCCCGTCCCATTAGACGGATGACTCAAACCTCTTGGTCCAGCCCGAGCCGCGTACCCCCGCCTATCTCACATTGATAGCCGTAAGCCTCTTACTCCTTGGTCTTCTTGTCCGTGTCGACCTCGGAGGCCCCGTCCCCGACACCTATCTCCTCCCCGCCCGCCTTCATCTCCGTGGCCGCCGCGTCACTCTCCAGGATCGGCACCACCAGGTCGCTCTTGCGATCCTCCTTGGGCTCCTCGCTCTTCTCCTTGTCGCCCCTCGAGCCAAACGGCCACAGGCCGATCAAACCCCGCCCACTCCCGCCAGACGGGTGCACAGCAAGCGGCTTGAGCAGCACCTTATCTTTCTCGCCCTCCAGCTCCCGCTCACCCGCGGCCGCCTTCTCCGTCTCCGCCATCGCAAAGTCACCAAATTCCTCCTCATCATTATCGTCGTCGTCGTCGTCGTTGTCGTCATCGTCATGATCATCATCATTGATATTCCGGCCCTCGGCCGGCCTGTGCACGACTTCCCTCCACCACGATCCACGCCCAAACTGGCCCGCCACATCCTCCTCATCCAGGTCGTCGAGCTCCTCCTCCTCCTCAACGTCCCCAAACGGATCCGCCAGGTCAGTCTCGTGGGCAATCTCGTTGGCGGTCCCGCTCTCGTCGCGGGTCTCCAGGACCGTCGTCGACGATGCCTGCGCGGCCTGGTTGTTCTTCTGGTGCATGGCCAGCCGCGCTGCGAGCTGCAGTCGCGCCCTCGAAGGCGCGATGTTCAAGGGTGGAGGGGGCGGCGGCGGCGGCGGTATCGACGGCGCGTCCGTCGAGTCGCTTCCCGAGTCTTTCAGGGGGTCGGCGTAAGCGCGGAACTGAATCTCACCATATCAGCATCCAACACCAAAGAAGATGAAAAAGAGAAGAAAAAAAGAATCCCCAGTAGGATGTGCGGGAAAAAAAAAAGGCGAAGGCGACGGCGCAGAGATCGAAGACTTTGGCAAGAGATTCGTGGCATAGGCTTGTTGTGGGGAGGTCAAGCTCTCCGGTGGCGCGACCCCTCCACCCGCCCCCTTGTCCCCCAGCCGCCAAGGAAGGAGATCGACCAACACGCCCGGGTGGATGCTCCAATCCGTCCCAAACCCTTCCACCCTCCTCCCCGGCTCCCTTATCTAACCCCCCGCTGTCCTTGACTTTCACAATCCCCAGGAATTGCATGTTCGACTCCAACTAGAGGAACACAGTACAGTGTGATTACCCGTCGTGAATTCTTCCTTGATCCCGCCAACGCCATCCAAGTAATCTTACAACCCTCTGTTGTTTTCCAAGGATGCCTCCGAGGCACTGAAATGCAAACACTATCGAATCCCTCTAGCTCCTCGATCGCTGTCCCGGGGTTTTCCGGTTGGAGGCCACATCCATCCGGAGGTATCAAAGACAAAGGTTGGAATCATCATCATCATCATCATCATCATTGTCATCTCCCCCAGACGCTGTTGATTCAGGCCGAGTTGGTGTCCTCGCCGTCGTAGCCAGCGCCCAGGAGCCTATGCCATCGGTCCATCGGAGTTGCGCCATCGTCCGCCCCGACTCTAGGCTCGCTTGTTAGAGCGGCAAGGCGTAAGGTGAGACTGTGGTCGAAACCCTGCAAAATCGAAGGCTCCGTCGGCATCGGCTCGGGGGACATTGTGATAATGCTCGTGGGCGGGAATTCCACATTCGTCGTCGCCTCCGAAAACTCTGCCGCGCCTTGCTCTTCGGAAGAATCATCACTCACCTCGGAATTTATGTCCTCCTCGTCGCCGTCGCCCTCCTCATCCTCCTCGTCGCTGCTGCTCCCGAAGCCAGACATTAGCGTGCCCGAGCTTATCGTGAACGGCCCGATGCCGCTGCCTCCGTTGAGGCCCGCTTCCGCCAGGGCGTTGGATCCTCCAGAGGAGCTGGTCCCCATGCCCGTCAGTCCTATTCCGGAGAGCCCGCCGCCGCCGAGGTTCGCCCTGTGTCCGAGGGCCACCTCGGGCCGGACGCCTCCCAGGATGGCGTTGTCTCTCTCTCTCGTCTCGGCGAGAGCGCCCTCGACGTAGTTGATCCAGTCCTGGCTCATGACTTTGTCGAGGACCATCTCGGATAGTAACTCGGGAGGGTGTCGCTCGGTGAACTTGACCACCTCTTCAGCAATGAGGGTCAGGTGGCCCATGTAGCCCATGCGAGTCTTTGTCCTTGCTTGAGACTCATCGCTTGCGATCTGGCCCTTGATGATGGCCGTCGTGATATCTGCTGCTTCAAAGAGGGAGACGGCGAGCGTCGGGTTGTAGCCGCGATCCATAGGTCCGTTGAACACTTGCTGAACAATATCATACACGACATTATGAAGGAAGTTATTCCAGGGGTATGCGAAGAAAAAGGACTGGAACTGGTCAGCTTTCTCACCGCCCCGTTATGGACCCTTTCCTTCTTTTCCTTCCCCTTTCCCCTCCCTTTTTTTCTTTAGTGAGAAGAGAGAAGCTTACCAGTATTGTTGGTACAACACAATGATCCACGAATTGCATCTTTAGGTAATCTCCCACCACAGATTCCACGGGCTCTGCGATGGTGGTGATTTGGGGCTCGTCGCTCAATTCGGCGCTGGATGGCTCGGCGGGTAGCTCAGTCTTCTCTTCCAGTGGCGCGGGGAGAGGAGGAGCTGATTCGTTTTCCGGTGTGGCTGGTTCATCAACGGGAAGAGGAGGAAGCGGCTTGTCGTCGAGGTTGAGCGACACCTTCGGTAGGGGGGGAGGAGGAATTTCATCGGCGGGAGAAGACGCGCTGGCATGATTTCCCGCAGCCTCGCGTGGCTCCACCTCGTCAACGGTTACCTTGACCTCAGTTTGGGTCGAGTCGATCGAGACCGGGATGCGGTCCGCGTCAGCGTCCATGAAGGAAGCGTCCCCTGTCGATGGTGGCCCGGGGACCTCAGATGAAGTAGAAGCCCCGGCTGCGTCTACCACAATTTGAGCTTCAATTTGAGTCTTCGAATTGTCATGCTCATCAACATTCGCCGCCTTTGACGGAACAGCGCTGTCTTGTCCTTGAGAGGACAAGGTCTCGGGGCCTCGAGCCCCGGTGGGAGAGAGCGGTGCGACGAGGAGACTGGGGTCTTCGAACTGCGACTGATCCTGAACCTCCTGCTCAGGGGTCAGATTCGGAGAACCCGACGGCTTCACCACAACGCCGTCGTCCTTTTCGAGGCCCAAAGAATGACGACTGCCAGGCGCTCCGATGTCATCCTTCGCCCTGATGAACTCAGAGGTTTCGTCGGTGTCGTTGTGATGCTCGACCTCTTCGAAGCCATCATCGTCGGCATTGGTGACTTCGAGACGGCGACTTTCGTCGTGGGCCGAGTGAGTCATGCGCATCGTCAAATCGTCGGCAGAGCCATCGTCCTCCCTAGAGCCGAGCCTGCCCTCCGACCTCAGACGCTGCCTCTCGGCATCCCGTGTCGCGATCAGCTTCTCCGAGCCAACCTCGTTGAGCAGGCCCATATTGCTGCAGTGGAGAAGCTCTGCCATGAGCTCGCACGTCTTAAAGCGGTCAAAGCCCAGGGGCTCGAGCCTCTCTCCAAAGGTGGAGGGCAATCCCTGTCTCCCAGAGCCTCTGATGATGAGGTTCATGAAGTTGGGTACGTTCTGGGAGAAGAGCCGGAGGAGGGTGCCGAGGTATATGGGATCCCGGCTCGAAGGCATTGAGTTGGCCTCGGTTCCAACATCCGGATCGTAGTCCGAGTTGTTCTTGCGGATGACTTCAATGACGATGCCGACGCCGACCGTCAGCGGATTGCCTCCGCCGAGCATGTAGCTGATGAGCTGCTCGACGCAGGGCTTGGAGACGAGCTGGCGGGTCAGCTCGTTGGGGCCGATACACTGCTGCTCATTCTGGGAGGCGTTGGCCGAAATCGTGATGATGGCCTTGAGGAAATCACCGGCGGCAGTTTGAAGGACCCAGCTGTGCTTTGGGCTTAGGAAAGAGAGGAGCGTGGGGATGATGTCCTTGGAGTAGAGCCACTGTGGAGAACCGAACACACGCAAAGGTTAGACGGCCTCCTGTCGCATATATACTGAGGGATTAAAGGGCTTTGGGGGGGAACAAACCTCAACAACGCCTTGGCCTCCCTCATTCCGGTCCATGGCGATTATCTTGAGCAGGAGGTCCATGATCATGGGGCACTCGACATGCTTGAGAAGATCGGCCACGACGTTTGGCAGGCTCCAGAGCAGCTCCATCATCTCCTCGGTCTTCTTCTCGAACAGCGACTCGTTGACCTTGGTGAAGTAGCTGGCCTGCAGCGGGTCGAGGGGCGCGGGGCGGGAGAGGAATTGCCAGAAGTCGCGGATGAGCTGGCGGTTCTCGATGAGGGCCTCGTATATGGACCAGGTGTCGGAGCTCAAGATCTCGCAGGCGACGAGGGCACGGCGGTTGCGCTTCTTCTCCTGTTCCTCCTCGCTGGTGTCGGCAGAGCTGGCGGCGCGTGAGGATGCGCCGGAGCGGGAGAAGGGCAGCAGGCGGGCCTTGCCCTTGAAATCATCGTCGGCGGGCTCGTCCGGCGTCTGGACGACTTCAAGCTTCGTGGCGACAACATATTCGAGGAGCTTCTCGAGGACCTCGTCCTCGCGCAGGTACTCGATGAGCTTTGTGTTGTGCTGCTTAAGCTCCTGGATCAGGTCGCTCTCTTCAAGCAGTTCATCGAGAGTGAAGTCGGGCCTGTCGAGGATGGTATCGATAGTGGAGATGCTGGCGTAGCCGCCAAATCTCCAGAACATGGTTGCAGAGGGCTGGATGCTCTACCGCACGGCGCCAGGCGAGGAGAAGCAGCGCCGGCAGTGGAGAGAAGGGCGGAGGGTGAGGAGGAAAAGAGGGGGGGGGAGAAGAGAGAAGGGATGTTGATGTTGTTATTGTTGTTGCTGCTGCTGCCGCCGCCGCCGTTGTTTTGTCTCGCTATGTGGAGGGGGCTGGCGATCTCTGCTCAGAGCGCCCGGCCAGGATCGTGAAGTGGAAAGGATGGCCTCGAGGGCGATTGCGAGTACTGGAGAACCGAAGTCAGACGGTCGGGCATCCAGTCGGTTGCGGCAGCGGGCACGTAGGGATTCTAGGGCTGGTATGTATGGACTCTGGACTTGAGGACGTGCCAGGCCAAGGATAGAATGGATCTCACGGTGTAGAGAAAAATACTGGTACTCGGAGTCGAAACCCGCAGTCGAGGCAGCTCGGAGAGCCCTGAGGGACGAGCAGGCCGCGAGGAGCGAATCGGAAGCTGAGGAAACGTACTCCGTAGATCGATGGGCGAGCGCAGGCCAAGCCAACCGGAGGGGCTCGAGAGGTGCCGGTGCGAGTGGATGAGAATCGGGGCGTTGCGATGCGAAGCCCGAGTCGCCGCAATTCGCTTGCGATTTGCGCGGCGCTGTGGTTCCTGCGAAGGCTTAGGGCGAGCAGGGCGGGAGGATGTGGATAAAGTTGATCGATCAATACCTACTTCTATGGTAGGTGGATTGTGGTCTGTAGGTAGGTCTGTAGGTGGACGATTCGATCCAACGTGGGTGTGATGATGTGATTCATAACGTGGGCGGGCGGTATTAAGCGCGTCCAGTGCCTTGGAGGGGAAGAAGCCTGGCTCTACCTGTAGGTATCCATTAGTGCCTCTCGAACAGTGTGTTTTGATCCATCCATCGATCCATTGATGGTTTGTTCTCGTATCCTGTATGCGATGGAGTGTGGGGAGGGCAGACCCGGCGGTGGTTGGCTCGTGCTGGGCGCTCACTGCTTTCGCACAGTGGTCGTTCGTGCTCGTATTGTTCTCGCGAGACCAGACAGCAGCATTTGCATTTCGATTTCGTCTTCGACGGTTTGAGGGTCTAATTCATAGATGATATTCGTCTACGTGGCATCGCGATTAGTCTTCAGCATCTTCGCCTCGTTTTGCAGCGTGTCACAACAAGGCGCAGGAGCCGCCCGCAGTATCACCTGCTGCCTTCCGCGCGAGATTTTCGAGGAAGGAGCTCGAGGTCTTATCGGTCGGAGCGCACTGTGCTTATCGATAACGCGCTCGCGTGGGCTTCGAATGTGGATGGATCAACGGATGGATTGATTGATTGGATTGATTGAATGGATCAATCCATCCATTCCATCAATCAATCAATGATCCAAGCGGCTTGAGTGGCTTCAGTGGGCCAGATAGGGCGAAAGGGCCTGAAATCCCGGCTCGAACCCCCTGTGGCGCCCCGTGGCGAGATCGCTCGATCTCCCCGGCCATCTCCACGCGGCCGCGGCCGGCCTGATCGCCTCCAGGTTAGGCAGTTGAGGCGTCAGCACATCCAGTGATTGCACTTGGCGAGAACATCAATCAATCACATCCATCAATCAATGGATTGATCAACTACTACATACTCCGTACGGAGTACCTTTAGTTATATCCAGTCATCTCCATGTCCATTGATGGTGTGGGTGATTCATCTTCTGGATGGCATCACGCAGGCTGGGATCTAGACTGGCCTGTCTCTCTTCCGATCTTGTTCCTCGACAAGGCCAAGACAACCAGATCCTTTGAATCACGCAGAGTGCCGTGCCAGACATGGTGAGATCCACGGACGCCCACGATGCATGCATCCATGCCATGCAGAAGAGGGCAGGCCACTCGCCGAGTCGACCTCGTCAGCAATACGGGGTACGGAGTAGCCCGATCCCCCGGCCCCCAGATTCCTCCTCCAAAGGCTACCGTACCGTACGAGCACATTTCACTTCGTCTTCGTGTCGCACCATCATCCCGACGTCGTGTTTCATCGTGGGAGGCCGGCGTCAGCCTGTGGAGTCCCAGCCTCCCCGTCTACACGAATCGCCAGCAGTAAGCCGAAGACCTCGTTCGTAATCGCATCGGTACCAGTATGAGTACGCCGTACTCCGTACATGTACTCCGTATGCCGCCTTCCTAAGGCCCGCCAGCAGGATCGGAACCTTGAGGGCCTTTGATGCTTTGACTTGGGTCCGATTCAGCAGCAGCACCCTCCTGCACTGTGAACGCAGGTATTCTCTTGTTCCCTCCGTACGGCATACGGCTAGGGCATTGACCGGGACAGTGAAGGCGTAAAGTGATGCGAGTGAGGGAGAAAGAAAGAAAGAAAGAAAGAAAGAGAAATCGATGCTATCGCTAGGTAGAATGTGATCGAGAGCCGAACTCCATATCGTCCATGTTCAAGTCCTTCTAGATCATGTTGACAAGTTGCAAGCCCCTGTCGAGCTCCGCCTGGATCGGCTTCAATCCCGCGAGGTCCTTCAGGAGCACACCCCTCCACCACCCGTACCAGTCTGCCACCTCTGCCAGGTCGGCCTCGTCCAGGGCCAGCCACTCCCGCAGCTTCCTGCTCCACATCGGGAACATGTCCTGCACGAGCACCTCCGCCATGATCGTCTCGCCGAGCATCTTGTTCCACTTGAGGACACCGACCAGGACGGGCAGATATGGCTCCTGGTCCGCCGGGTCCACCCGGAAGTTGGCCCGCAGGTACCTGCCCATCGAGGGCAGGACGTGCGACATGATGAGCTTGCGCCACTGGTCCCCGAGCACCTGCTCCCACTGCGAGAGGCCCGGCACGACGCCCCTCTCAAACTCCCACGCCTCGACGAGGTGCCTGAACTTGCGCCGGATCTCGGCGACCAAACCCGTGCCCTTGGGGTCGAGATGGTACGGCGGCAGGTACTGCAGCCAGGGGAACAGCCACGTGTGCGGCATGTGTTGGCCGCCCCCGCGCTTCTTCTTGGGGTTCCAGTTGGAGACGGCCGTCTCGAGCTTCCTGGCGATGTTGTCCACGAATTGCGCCCGCACGAAGGGCGGGAGGAGGCTTTGCCAGCTCTCCATGATGCTCAGCATGGGTGCTGGGTTCTGGGGATCCCAGGACCGGACGGCAGAGAGGACCCGCGGCAGCCACACCTTGTACATCATCGTCTCGTATGACGTCGTCGCCTTGTGGTGCCGCCGATAGACGCCCTCGTCATCGATCGCTGCCGAGTCCCAACGGTCCACGGCTCGGATGTCGTTGCCCGATTTCATGAATAGGCCGGCCAGCCGCTGCAGATCCGCCGTGAATCGTGAGGGCTCCGTCATGGGATCCCAATTCGAATCTCTGATGAGCGGGTGGATAGCGGCGATCGCAATGTCCGTCATCACGGCGTCTGCCGCGCCATGGTCCGCTGCGGTCTGTAGGCAGCTCATTGCTTCGTCCCATTCGGTGGCGGAGACCAATTGCTCCGTCACCACCTGCGCAAACTGTTGAAGTCTGTCAAAATCCGACTGCAGGTTCTCCATCTCCTGCTCCTTCTCCTTCAGTTCCAGATCGACCCAAGTCTTTCGTCCCTCCAGGTTCCTCCACTCCTCCGAGAAGGCCATCAAATCCGCCTGTGCTCTTCGAGCCAGCTTTCGGGCTTCGATGACCTCGGTCGAGTCGCCGGCCCCGGACGTCGGTGTCATGATCCCGCTCGTCGATGTTAGGAGCTTGCCCCCCGGCCCCGTCATGTCGAGGATCGGCGCGAAAGCTTCTGGGATATGTAGACCGGGGGCATTCTTCCTGAGCTCCTCTGCCGTGAGATACTTGGTCTTTTGCCTTTGAGGAGTGCTGCCACCGCTGCCGAATGTAGCCCCCCCCAGAGACTTCTTCTTGGCCTTCTTGCGTTTCTTCTCCTCTTCGTCCGAGTCGATCACAACCTCGCCTCGTAATTTGGCCTGTCTCTTTTCCTCCTGGCGTTCCTGTTCGGATTTTTCCTTGACGGCACCAAGACCGATGCCTTGGGGGCGGAGGTTTGCCTCGATCGTGATGTTTCGTCCCTGACCGTCTTTGCCCAGACCCTGACCCTCGACGTATCCCATCTTGGCCATCATGCGAGCACCAAAGGATTTCGCGTTGATCTTGCCTTTCGAGGTGAATGCGCTGACCTGCGGGGTGTTGCGCGGTGTGGAATCGCCGCTCGATGTGTCTTTGAGGACGGGCTCCTTGGCCGACGATGGGACGAATCCATTTCCCAGCACACCACCGCTGCTGAATGTCGTCTTGGCGCGAAACCGGGATGCTTGGTCGAGAGTCGCGGCCTGCGACGCGGTTTTTTCTGTCTGGCCGGCACGTAGTTTGCCGAGCCCGAGGCCTCTTGACATCCCATCTGCCTCGTCCTCGTCCTCGTCCTCGTCCTCGTCCTCCTCGTCGTCATCGCCACTCTCTCGTTGCTCATCGCGCCCTTGGCCGAGCCCGAGGACAGGTTTGGTGTCTTCGTCGTCATTGTCGCCGTCTTCATCTTCCTCCATTGCGTCGCGGACTTGCGCAGCCGTCGACACGAAACTCACGCCTTTGCTGCGCAGCGTCTTTGATTTCCATCTCGATCCGGGCTTGTCATCTTCGCTGTCGGAACCGAATATCCCCAGAGCCGCTCGCTCCTTGTTGTTCCCGCCCACACGCCGCCGCTTTCTCGGGTTGAAGTCGCCGAAGTCATGTTCGTCGTCATCGTTGAGGCCGGGGATCTTGTGATCGTCCTCAGATTCGGACTCGGAGGACGAGTAATCGGCGGCGGAGGACTTGGCGCCCAACTGGAAGAAGGACGACTGCGCTCGGCTAGGATCCATTGTGCCGAATGGGAATGATCGACGTGGTCGCTACACAGAAATCTGAAGTCGATCCGCCAGGACACAAAGTCCAGCAGACAGGTGACGGAACGACGGAGAGTGTTCTTGGAGTCGCCTGGAGTGCAAGTGGATCTATGTGAAGACACGGGCTCCGCGTTGGAGGCGCCGCTCAAATGTCACGACGGCGTCTGCTTTCTTATTGGATGGATCCAATGGATCAATATGTTATCATCACGTGACGCGTGAAGCTCCTTGATTTGTTGCGTCATCGTTTCTCCCGGAAGCTTCAAGTCGCGACTTCAACCGAGCTCCCTCAAGAGTAGAGCCTCTTCATCCTGGACTCGGAGTTTGTTTTGCATGCAACGGCTCGCGGTCACGAGGATTCATCACTTCTGAAACATGGATATCTTGTGAAACGAAGAGGCCCTCGGGGAGGAATTCTCGAGAATATTTACATACACGACCGCGATCATGACACTTCTACATAGGCCGCCACCCCAGACAGCCCTCGAGGATGGCGCGTTCAGTGCCGGTAGATCATTCTTGGCCGCCGCGCCTCTGCTGCGTGCCTGACGCCACCTGTGCAATGGGCCATTCATCGGCCCAGAGGCAGGTTCCCCTTGCCTTTATCTCCACTTATGCTTGCTCTTGGCAGGTTGACGATAGAGATTGTGTCTTTCCGGGAATCATGCGTCGCGAGGGCGATGGACGCAGTGCTGCAGCCTTCCAAGTTGTTCAGTGGATTGAAGATCAGGGTGGTCCCTACGAAATACGGAGCACAGTTGTATCTTCGGAATACCAGTAGGGATTGCTCAATGTCTCCAAGTTGCTCTGCAAAGGGGCCTTTGGTTGGCCCATCCGCCCTTTCAAAGATCCCGAACTCTCTCCTGCTCCCTGCGCTTGCTGCGACGCTTGCCGGGGTCCTGGGATCGCAAAGGGGGCTCCCAAAGGGATGGATCAGCGAGAGCCTTGTTTGATTCCGAGTTGAGGCTACGGAGTAGATAGATGTAGATTTGATTGATGACTGCACAAACGGAGTTGGATCAATTGAATTGATTCATCCCTTCAAATTGATTGAAGTAAAAAACACAATTGATCAATGGATATCAAATGTATGTATGTAGTATTGATTGAAACGACCCTTAATCGAGCTCTAGGGTGGGCGGCCTTCAATGTACATCCCCAGCGACTGCATCAGCGTATGTACATCAAATGGATCCAGCCCGGGATCAATCAATTGAATTAACCTACATGTATCCATGAAATTTATTGGGGTCCGAATAGGTGAGCTCGAAGCCGCCTAAAGGAGCTCCCGTTCCAGGGCAATTTATCCACTAAAGTTCGGAGTTTATAGTGCATGTGCACTAAGTTCCGGCGGACGCGCGAACAGGGCTCAAACGGGTCGGCGGGACTTACGGTCTGGCTCACGCCTCTGATTGGCTGCACGGGTTTGTTGACTTATGTTGGGAGTCGAACTTTTGCGATCAACATTGATCAAATGCACGGGGCAGACAGAGAGGTTGATGGATGGATTGATCTTGAATGATGGGGGCACGGAATGCACGTATGTACGGAGGGATCGAGCCCACCACCATCATCATCACCACTACCATCATCCAGCATCCAGAGTCATCATCACAACTCCCCTGGTTCAAGACACATACGCCCTTGTCCTTTCCAAGCCCGACCGCACGCTTGGACGACCCGCCTCCTGCCTCCCGCCTCTCTGAGCGCGCGCTCTTTCTCCTTGATTCGACGAGCCAACCTGCTGTTGAAGCCGCCACCTGCATCACCAGCTTCGAGAGGCGTCCCATCGTTCGTCCAAACTGCGCGCTTGTCGGAAACCGCTGGCCCGCAATTCTCCATTCCACATCCAGAGCTCGGAAGTTCCATACCCTACTTCTCTTTCCCTCCCGACGAACCGGCTGAGGGGATTCAACATCTGCACGCCCCCTTAACGCCCGCCAAATCTCCTTTGTGCCAACTTGACGAGATCGGGCGAGCGCCTGCCACCTGGTACGTCGCCTGCTTCTATCCTCCCGTCCACGTCCTGCCGTGACAAATCTGGGACCGGCCGGCCACACTGGCAGAAGTTTCAGCAGATGATGTTGGGAGGAGTCCCGAGTAACATGACACGGGAAGCCGATGTGCTGACCAGGTGGCACATTCATCTATGCTTGCAGGAAGGTTTTGCAAGACTGCAGCAGAAGCTCCTTCTCGAGAATCCGGGCTGGTCGATTCGTGGAGATTGCCCGTCTGATCCAAGGCCGACTGCTTCTTGATCGGTATGCCGCCCCCCCGCTTCCCAAGTTTGCTCTGCCTCCCTACGCGACACCATCGGCACTCTTCCCCTGCCCTCCTCGTTCACTCAGGCTCGCACGACGACAATGCGGCAGCGTCGTGGCCTCTGGCGGAAGCTGATTCAAAACATAGCCCGTGTAACGAGACGATATCCGAAGCGGCAAACGAAACGACTGCACAACAACAAAGGGGATCGACTCTCCCACTCGTCTTGCTCCTCGAACGATACGCCGAGCGATACGCCGAACGAGTCGCCGAACCAGCCTCCCCGTGAATCTCCCCAGGAATCCACTCAAGGACTCACTTCGGAACCTTCACCTGCAACCATGGCCGAACAGGAGGAAGACTTCAGCTCCTTGCCCATCCCCGATCGCTTCACCCACAAGGTACGCGCGCATCTGGGGGTGATCTCAGTTTGCATATCCCCGCGAATACTAACACCCGTTAGAACTGGAAAGTCCGCAAGGCCGTTTACGAAGATGTCGCCAAAACTTTCTCCGTGTCCCCGGACGAATCCGACCCCTGCTTCAGACCCTTCCTACAGGACCCCAGCTTATGGAAATCCGCCGTCGCCGATTCCAACGTCGCCGCGCAGCAGGAGGGAATCATCTCGCTATGCGCGTTTCTCAAGTTCGGCGGGCGGGATTGTGCCCTGCGAACGCGAAACCTCGCCATCTCGCCCATTGTGGAGAAGGCTCTCTCGTCAACGAGGGCTGCCGTCAAGAGCAATGCTATCGAGGCATTGCTGCTCTACATCGAACTCGACGTCGCCGGCCCCGTCATCGAAGAAGTCTTGCCCGGTCTCGGAAACAAAGTCCCGAAGAACGTTGCTGCCACCCTGAATGCCCTGACCCAGATCGTCCATAACTACGGCTGCAAGATCGTCGACCCAAAGCCTATCCTGAAGATCCTGCCGAAGGTGTTTGGCGCCGCTGACAAAAATGTCCGCGCCGAAGCGACTGGTCTCGCCGTGGAGCTCTATAGGTGGCTGCGCGAAGCTATGAAGCCCATGTTCTGGGGGGACCTCAAACCCACACAGCAGACCGATCTCGAGGCGCAATTCGAAAAAGTCAAGGCAGAAGGCAACCCGAAGCAGGAGCGATTGTTGCGATCTCAACAAGAGGTGGTGGATGCGGGCCCAAGCGGCGCCGAGGAAGGCGAGGAGGCCGCCGAAGAGGGCGAAGAGCCGGCCGAGGTCGACGCCTTTTCGCTGGCGGAGCCCGAGGACATCCTGAAAAAGGTCCCGCCGAATTTCAGCGAGCTCCTGGCGTCGTCAAAGTGGAAGGATCGCAAGGAGGCCGTCGATGGCCTATACCAGGCGCTCAACGTGCCCCGCATCAAGGACGGCGACTTCAACGAGATCGTGCGGGGCCTGGCCAAGTGTATGAAAGATGCCAACGTTGCCGTCGTCACCCAGGCTGCGCTCTGCATCGAAGGATTGGCCAAGGGTCTGCGGCAGGCCTTTGGCAAGCACCGGCCTACGGTCATGCAGCCAATCCTGGATCGACTCAAGGAGAAGAAGGCGTCAGTCGCCGACGCACTCGGCGCCGCTCTCGATGCCACATTTGTCTCGACCTCTCTGACCGAGTGTACCGAGGATATCTTCGCTTACCTGGTGAACAAGAACCCGCAGGTCAAAGAAGGCACCATGAAATTCCTCATCCGGTGTCTTCGTACGACACGCGAGGTGCCGAGCAAGCCAGAGATCGCGCAAATATGTGATCTGGGAAAGAAGCTTCTCGCAGAGTCAAGCCCTGCCCTCCGTGACGGTGGCGCTGAAATCCTCGGAACCGTCATGAAGATCATTGGAGAGAGGGCCATGACGCCGAATCTTGAAGGCCTCGACGATATTCGAAAGACCAAGATCAAGGAGTTTTTCGATGCCGCCGAGGTGAAAGCGAAGGAAAAGCCAAAGCCTGTGCCGAAGCCGGCTCCTGCCGCAGCGGCCAAAAAGCCCGGAGCGAAAAAGCCCGTCGCAAAGAAGCCTGCCGGAGCACCCATTATGCCTGCAGAGACCGCCCCGCCAGCTGCTTCGAGGCCGGCCCCGGCTGCCGGCAAAATGGGTCTTTCCAAGCCCGGAGCTGCTGCTGGACTCAAGGCCCCTCTAAAACGCGCCATCGGCGGCCCTGCGTCGGCTTCCGGGGTGGCCTCACCTCGAAAGTCCATGGGACCTCCCATCATGCCGCCCGAAGACGATCCCCTGCCGCCGACGCCCCAACCCAAGTCAGGATTGACCCGTGGCCTGACAAGTCGCTCTCTGGCTAAGCCTGCCCCCCAGCCCATCCAGATGCCCCCGGACTCGCCTCCTCCGACGTCCAGCGGTCTAGCTGCGGTTGAGCGGGCAGAATTGGAAGAGCTTCGGGCCGCAAACGAGAAACTCGTTCGCCAGGTAGAAGAGATGAGGCAGGAGAGGACCAAGTTCATGTCGGAGATCCAGGAGTTGAAAAATCAGAATGCTGGCCTGATCGAAGACCACACGCGAGACGTGCTCAGCATCAAGGCCAAAGAGACGCAGCTCGTGCGCGCCCGGAGTGACGTGGAGGCTGGCGAGCAAGTCAGCGATAGGCTCAGACGGGAATTGGAGCGCTTAAAGAGAGCCCTCAGCCGTGCAGAAGGTTTGTTTTCCATGACCACCACGACGTGTCCAGGCGCACCGGGTTCAGGTGGACCTGAGCTGGCGCAGACGACGGGGCAGTTGAAATCATTGCTGACATCTATCTTCCCGACGCAGTCATTACTTCCCCGACGACCGATGAACCAGGGATGTACCGTGAGGCGATGTCTGCTGCTGCCAACCGCAATAGGATGAGTATGATCAGCACATTCTCGACTGAGGATAGGGAGAGCGGAGAGGTGCCGTTCGCGCGAAGCAAGCTGAGCCCCGACTTCCGATACGCGGGGAGCACAACATCATCTGGGCGCGACTCGCCTGCTAGAGGCTTCCGAAGCGCCATGTCGAACGATGATGGAAGCGAGCACTCGCGAGAGCGACCCGTGTCATCCCTCCCCCAACCGTCGTCGAACGGGGGCGCCGAAAGCTGGAGGCGAGCCGCAGAAGTGACGAGTCAGCTCAAGGCGCGCATTGAGCAGATGAAGGTAAGCTGTGCTTGAATCGAGACTCGTGGAGTTGCTGGCATCTGACAGAGAGGTCGACAGGCAAAGCAGGGCTTCTCCCGACCCTGAAAAGTATCAATGGACGATCGGCGGGAGGACCAAGTGCAGAGAAGTCGAGATGGTTTGCCGAGTCTCATGTGACGCATAATAATGACTGGACAATTACCACACACTTGACACGACGCCTCACGGGACGTGCTGTATTTTTAGGCGTTGGACTCATACCCCTCATACCCCTCATACCCTCATACCCGATGACATGGATTTGGTTGATAGAAGTATAAATGTGGGCATAATGAATGGGCAACTGGACCCGCATGAATTATTTCACATAGATACTACGTTGAGATTATGGAGGGAACTTTGATATATGATTCAAGTGTGCACTGTTGCGGCAAGGCTAGGTTGCAGTGGTTCATCAGCTTGCGTCTGTATGTATGGTCGTCTTTTCCGCATCATGTCTCTTAACATGGGAGAGAATTTGGCCGGCGAGGGTCAACATATGACATTGTGAAGCAAGAAGGGCCTACAGGAGGAGCAGCAGGTTTCAAAAGACTTGGACAGAATGCTGGTGACTCGCATTCGAAGATCTGGCATGCATGCTAGTCTCTATGGATCAATACCCGCTTAGGGGTCTAATGGATACCCATTTAGGGGTCAGAGAGCACGTTTGCCAACCAGACCGGCTCGTCGACGAAGCATTGATACATTGATCCACACAACTGGGATCCGGACCTGACAGGGACTTGACACGGACGATATCGAAGTTGTGCATGCAATAAGGCCAGGTCTTTGAACCGAGTGACCGCGAGAGGCCAGGAGGAATCACCGCTGACGGTTTCCGGGTCTTTCATAGTAGTTGGTTTTCCTTTGCGACAGTCCGATTCTATGGACTCTGAAGAAAATGCGATGTTGTCTTTGTCTTGATGATATTGTCACCTATTCCGCACGTTGCTCTGGATTGCCTTCTTCTTGAGGTTGGATGTTTTGGCCGTCATCCTTTCCCTTGATCCTCTGATCTGTGTCTTTGCCGCCCTGCTCCCCCTCACTCCTATTGTGAGCTTCTCTCTCCCCGTCAGTCTTGCCTTTCTGTTCCTCCTGCTCCTCGTTTTGAGACTTCTTCTCGGCCTCCTCTTTTTCTTTCCTGGCTCGTCTGATTTCCTCTTCCTCCAGCTTCGCCCAATCCGTCTCAGTATCTGCAAGCCCAGTCCTGTGCAGCCTGGAATGCAGTTCCTGCTTGTCCAGAGCGCTGCGCTGCTGGATCTTGGTCCGGCCGACGAGGGAGACGAAGATGGATAGCCCGACCATGGCCGTCAGGAGGAAGCGGTACTTTGCATACCACGACGGCGCCCAGCCGCGATACGTCGCGCGCGCGTCGGCGTAGTACAGGGCCACGAAGGCCATGAACTGGGTGATGAGGGAGAACTCGATGGGCATCAGGAGGGTCGGCCAAGCGGCGATCGATGCGGCGAGGCCCATGCCGTACCGGAAGCGCGTGCGGGCAGGATCCGGGTCTTTCTCCGCATACTCGAGGCCCCAATGGATCGCCCCGAGGAAGGAGATGATGACGGCGCCGTATCCGAGCTGCAGCGGCTCGATGATGTCGAGGAGCTGCCTGGCTGTGTCGTGGTCAATCGTGATGGCATCCATGAAGCCACTCTTGGTCGGCAACTCCTTGGTCAGGTCCCACGCGAGATAGACCGTGGAGAGGGAGGTCGCGAGGTACGGAACCGTACCCGCCAGGCCGAGGATGTGGGACTCTTTGGGGATCTTGGTGAGTCTCAATGTTTCTTTCACCACTCTCTGCCGAGCATCAGTACACACGCGGCATGCGGGAGTCGCGGTTCGGTGCACTCAGGGGCCTCTCACGATGTCGTGCTTCAGATCTTTCCCATCCTGGTTCCCCTCCAAGATGGCTTGCGCAGAGCGCGCTGCCGCTGCATGTTCCGGCTGTGACTGGATGGTCTGCTCTGCGAGCTTCCGCGGATGGCTGTCTTCCCGCGATTGCCCGGGAGGACGTCCCATGCTGTTCGCAAGGCGCCTCGCCGCAGTGGTTTGACAGAACGACTGCGACCATGTCGATGAATGGCCCAAGGCGAGAGGAGGCTTGTGGGCCATGGGCGGGAAATATCGCAATGAGCTTCTAAGCATGATGAACACCGGTGACCTCGAGTCTTTCTCGAAGGGTGAAAACGCTTCTTCGCAGCTGAAACCAAATGAGTCGTCGCGCTGGCAGATGCGTGTAAGCTGGGACGGGCAAGAGGCGATCGCGGAGTTTTGTTGCAGCTCCGAATCTCTCTCGTCTCATACTACTATAATTCGTGCTCTTTATGTTTCAACGGGTCCATGGCTCGTCTGGATTAGTAGCCTGTCATTTCGATCGTACAGGAACACTGGCATTTGGTGAAAAGGGGGATGATCGCATCTTGGAGGCTATATGGTGACGTCATGGCTACGCATGGAGTTGAACAGTGACGCCAGCAAAATGCGAGGAGACGTCGCACAGGAGCTTGATCGCCTGGCTTTGGCGTATCTGGGATGCAGATCTGCACATCTGTCATGCTCGAGAATACTAGTATATGGCGATCCTGATCTCGAGTCAACACCTCCATTGATTGATCAATGCTACCAACCCCGATGATGTTGATGCCAGTGCAGGTCATCGAGTAGTACTCGTTCTAGGTGCCTCTCGTACGGAGTACGGAGTACGAAATGAGCCAATCCCGGCAGGTTCCACAGCTCCGGAATGGGAAAAAAATATGCACTAAGGCGGTTATACTGCGTTACTAGTGATTCCTACATGCATGAGGCTCTTTGTACATGCATATATGCACTTGTCCGCAACAAGGGGACGGACGTCGCCATCGACCCCGCAAAAAAAGAGGCAGGCAGCCTGGAAGCCTGAGCCCCGCTGCTTCCCTTCTCGGGGTCGCTGGAGCACTAAACTCCTAGAGAGCTGCAACCTCAATGCCTGTGGACGTCATAGGCGTCCCTAAACCCACAGAGATCTACTCCGTACTCCGTACTGGTAGTTGACGGGTCAAGCCTCTCGAGATGCTCTACGGAGTACTCCGTACTTTGTCTCAGTTGTGCTAGCATCTCGATTCGGACTCGCGAGAGCTGGATGCTGACAAACGGTGCCAGATACTCCGGTACTTGCACTCGTACATCAGTGGATCGCGAGGACGGTGTACATCTGTACCTCTACCTCTACAAACTGCGGAAACTGTACTCCGTAATCGATGAGCTCTTGCCGTGATGCTCGGCATCCTCTCCGAGGCAAGAGAGACGTAGCATGAACCTTGTTCCTTCCATTCGTGCAGTAGTGGTAGTCCTTAGTATCGCCACGACTCCCAACCTGAAGCTTCTCTCCTCCAGCATCTTGTGATATTGCATGTCACCAACATCAACTCCTTGTTCAATTCTCCTCGTAAGAGCTCGCATTGATCCATTCTGCCGACCGCTGCAGAGTGCGGAGCGCATGCAGCAGTGTCCTTCCCGTCCCGCTGCTCAGCGTGCAGACAGTGGGCCGCCCCTCCGATCCAGGCGGCACAACGTTCGATTCTCGCCCCTCGTGCGTGTACACCCCAAGTCGAATCTCGCTCCGCGTCAGGCACCAATGCTTCCTGCGGCCGAACCCCACGGCACCGGGTGACGATCTTTGTTCTCTTTTCTCGGCCTCTGACTACGAGTACAAAAGCAGACCCTCGCCTCCGCGACTCGCGACTCTTCTCTCCCCTTCCCCAGGCGATACCCCAGAAGGGCGACCTTCGCGACCAAATCACCTTTTTGAGGCTCGACGAGATCCGGGTCGACTGGCGGCTCGAGTGGCACATACCTACTACCTCGGCTTTCTGTTGGCCGCAGATGCTGTCGAACTGAGCGACCCCGCTAACGGTAGCTTGCGTCCTGTAGCCCGAGCCAGGCTGACGGCTCAACCCCAGTCACGATGTTGGAGGGTCTTGCCGCCGGCTTGCTCAACCGCTTCTTGGGCATGTACGTCAAGAACTTCGACCCAACGCAGCTCAAGGTTGGCATCTGGTCCGGCGACGTCAAGCTGCGAAACCTCGAGCTCCGACGCGAGGCCCTTGATCAGCTCAAGCTGCCCATCAACGTTGTCGAGGGCCACCTCGGCGAGCTCACCCTCATCATCCCATGGTCCAATATCCGCGGAGCCCCCGTCCGGATCATCATCGAAGATGTATACTTGCTGGCAAGTCCGAAAGAGGAGGCCGAATATGACGCCGAGGAGGAGGACCGCAGGAAACAAAGGCTCAAGATGGAGAAGCTCGAAAACGCGGAGCTGCTCAAGGAGAAGTCTCGAGAGGGAATGAGCCAGGAAGAGCAGAAGAAGACACAGAGCTTCGCGTCGAGCCTTGCCACCAAGATCGCCGACAACCTCCAGATCACCGTCAGGAACATCCACGTACGCTACGAGGACTCGATATCCGCCCCAGGACACCCCTTTGCTCTGGGCGTGACGCTCGAGGAGTTCAGCGCCGTCAGCACAGACGGCCAGTGGCATCCGACCTTCATCCAGGACTCTGCGACGGTTACCCACAAGCTCGCGACCCTTGGAGCTCTGGCCGTGTATTGGGACACCGACACGAGGCTCTTCGGAAGCGGCCGCGAGAAGGTCACGAGCGCATCACAGACGGGCCCCACACACGAAGAAACCGTCAATTTGTTCAAGAGCATGCGCAGCGGCAGGAACCCCCTTAACGACTCGATCCATCAGTTCATTCTGAAACCCATCAATGGGCTGGCCAAGATCGAGCTTGACAAGTCCGGAGACATACTCCTGCCCCACGTCAAGGCCTCTCTCCTCTTCGAGGAGATTGGCGTGGTCCTGGATGACTGCCAATACCGTGACGCCTTGATGATGGTCGACCTATTTCACTACTTCATCCAGCACCAGGAGTACAGGGCCTTGAAACCCAAAGCCGTCACCCCGAAGGAAGATCCACGCGCGTGGTTTAGGTTCGCGGGAAATGCAGTCCTCAGCAAGATCCACGAGCGAAATCGCCGGTGGTCTTGGGATTATTTCAGGGAGAGACGCGACGATCGCGGGCGGTACATCGAGCTCTTCAAGAAGCAAAAGCAACAGCAACAGCTCACACCCGAGGACACCAGCGACATCAACAGGCTGGAAGCGAAGCTTTCGTACGAGGATTTGAGATTCTGGCGGTCATTGGCCCGAAATCAGCTCAGAAAGGAGAACGTCACTGCCCTGGCAGTCAAGCAGCCACAACAACAACAACAACAGCAGCAGCAGCAGCAGGGCTGGCTGAACTGGATGTGGGGATCCAAACCGGCTGGCACGGTGGAACAAAATGGCGAAAACACTGAGATGACAGAAGAGCAGCGGAAGGAGCTTTACGAGATGATTGACTGGAATGAGAAGGCCGCCTTGGCCGAGTCCATCGACATTCCCAGAGAAGCTGTCCAACTCTGCGTTGAAGCCTCGCTGAGCATGGGCAGCTTCACTCTCCGGAAGAGTCCTCACGATAATCCCATGGACCTGCTTGGCCTCCACTTCGACGTCTTCAAGGCCAAAGTATTGCAACGAAAGGACTCGATGCTGGCCAGCATCAGTCTCGGCGGCTTGCGGGTTAACGATGGCACGACCCCGGGCAGTCTCTTTCCGCAGATTGTCTGTGTCAAAGATGCTGCGCGACGAGAGAAGAGGCTGTCTCTTAAGGAGCTGGAGCGTGACAACGAGGAGCCCTTTTTCGAGTTCGAATTCGAGACGAACCCCATCGCCCGCGAGGGCGACATTGCCGTCGTAGCCAACTTGAAACCCCTCGAAGTCGTCTGGAACCCCAATTTTGTCGTCGGTGTCGTCGATTTCTTCCGACCACCCGAGAGGCACATGGAATCCATCACAGCCTTGATGGAGTCTGCGAGTGCCACAGTCGAAGGCATTCGTGAGCAGACTCGCGCTGGTCTCGAATTTGCACTAGAGGAGCACAAGACAATCAACGCCGAGCTGGATCTCCAAGCGCCGCTGATCATTGTCCCCGTCAGCATCAAGACAGAGCAATCCACGTGTCTGCTCCTCGATGCAGGCCACATCCATCTCGAGAGCCAACTTGTCGACAAGGACACACTCAGAGAGATCCAGTCAAAGGAGCGACAAACCTATGGCGAGGAGGATCTCAAGCGGCTCGAGTCCATCATGTACGACAAGTTCATTGTCAAGCTGACCTCGACCCAAGTGCTCATCGGCTCATCGATCCAGGAAGCCAAGCTTCGTTTGGCGGACAAGACTGGCGACTCTCAGCTGCACATTGTCGAGCAGATCAATGTAGACTTCGTCGTCGAGACCTCGATCTTGCCCAAGGCGCCCAATCTCACCAAGCTCAAGGTTTCGGGGCATCTTCCCATGCTGCATGTCACGGTCTCCGATGCAAAATACAAGAATCTGATGCAGATCATCGACGTCGCCATTCCCAAATTTCACAACGAGCTTGCATCACCGGCAAAGGTGACCGAGATCACAGAGTCCTCAAAGGACTTGCTTGCTCCAAGCCATGAGCGGCCTTTCCGCCAGCGATTGGCCAGCGATGCCTCAGCGACAAGGTCGCGACAAAAATCCACTCGAGATTCTCGACAAGCCTCCGCCTTTTCCTTCCTTCAGCCACAGACCGCCGTCGTACTGTCTGATGTTGACGAGGACGATGACGACGACGCCTTTGAAGATGCCGAGGATGGGGTGGATTCGGAACAAGTCAAGATTCAGATCAATCAGCGAAGCTTCGAGTTCAACTTCAAGGTTGATATTCTGAAGGGCTCACTTTTCAGAAGTGATCAGGACAAGACCAAGCCCGACGCGCTTCTGGTTGAGCTTGTAGCAAAGCGCTTTGACCTCAACTTTTATACGAGACCCTTCGATCTTGCCGCTGAGGTCTCGCTTGGCTCGGTCACTGTGGATGACTTTGTCGACGACACGGCCCCCGAATTCAAATCAATCATCTCGTCTGGCGATCGCGAAGACCTCCGAGCCGGCCGCAGTCTTGTTCACGTCAAGTTCACCAAGGTCAGCCGCAGCTCGCCAGAGTTCATGTCCGTGTACGACGGGGTGGAGACGAACATCGCGGCGGCGATCTCTACGATCAACCTCATTGTCACGCGCAAGACGCTCCTCACATTGCTTGATTTCATTCTCGTTACCTTCACCAGCAACAACAATGATGAGCAGTCAAATCAGGCAGTCGCCGCAGCTAGTGGCACAGACGATGACGGGGACGTCCGCGCAAGCGCCGTGGTTGCATCAGATCAGAGCGCTGCCGTCGGCTCGATCCGAGTCAAGGTTGATCTAAAGAGTATTCGGCTCATCCTGAACAACGATGGCACCCGATTGGCAACCCTGTCGTTCAATCAAGCAGACGCAGGCGTCTTCCTACGCGGCAATACCATGCGCATCTTCGCCAAGCTTGGTGACTTGTCCCTCATAGACGACGTGAACACTGGGGTATCCGAGGAGTCTCACTTCCGCAAGCTGGTCACCATCGAGGGCGATGACCTCGCTGATTTCCGATACGAGACATTTGACTCGAGCAACCAAAAGGCCTACCCCGGCTACGACAGCTCGATATTCCTTCGCTCGGGATCGATCAAGGTCAACTTCGTCGAGGAGCCATTCCGCAACATCATCAACTTCCTTGTCAAATTCGGACGAATGCAGGCGCTGTACAACGCTGCTCGCCAGGTAGCCGTCAACAGGGCAAATCAGATCCAACAGAGCCCGAGTAAGATTCGATTCAACGTTGTGATCAGCACGCCCATTGTCGTCTTCCCGCGAGCGGTCGAGCCCGGACTTTTCCGTCGTGACCTCATCACAGCCTACCTCGGCGAGATTTACGCGGAAAACAAATTTGTCCCGATAGATGACAGCGAAGGTGCTCCCATTGCAATGAAGATTTCCGCGGGGATAAGGAAAGTTCGACTCACATCAGACTTCTGTTATTCGGATGGCAAATCCGAGGAGCTAGAGATGATTGATCATGTGGACCTCGGGTTCAACATCACTCATGCGGAGCATTTGGAGGGCTCTAAGCGGCCAGACATGGTGGTCGAAGGGTCGCTCTCTGACATCAAGCTTCGCCTGACCCAACACCAACTGAAGTTCCTCATGGAAATCTCCAAGTCTGTTCCTGCGGCCTTTGCGGGCGATGAGGCCTCCCCTGCCGCGGCTGAACAATCTGTTGATGACAGCACGCTGCAGCTCGCAAGGTCTGCGCCGAGCAACGAAGCTGCCGGTGAGAGCTCGAACCAAGGGCTCGTTAGTTTGTCTCCAGAGTTGAGCTCGCTCCAGACCACGTGGACCAAATTCGATCTCGTCTTCGATGCCAGCACGATTGGTCTTGAACTGATCATGGCTCCAGAGGCAGGACCCGTTCTGGATGTCGATGCATGCAGTCTTTCACGCTTCTCGCTCGATGACACAAAGGTCAAAACACGCATGCTTTCAGATGGGTCCTTGGAGGCGGAGCTCCTGATTCGGTCTTTCACGATCTATGATTCTCGTCCCCGAGAAACAAACAAGTTCAGGCGAATCATGACATCATCGAACAAGGACGCTCAGCAGCTAATGGCGAGCATCACAATGTCGGGCGGCAAGGAGCGCAATGTCATTGCCATGGCGACAGTTGACAGTCCTCGGGTGATCTTCGCACTCGACTACATCTTTGCTCTCCAGAGGTTCGCGACTGAGGGACTCACATCAGAGGACCCCTCGCCAAATGATGCAGGGAGCATGTCCGAGAGCACGGAGATTTCAGATGCCGACTCTATGAGGGTCGCATTCAACGCTCCACCTTCTCAGGAGCAGCCGACGACCTCGGGCGCTGCGGATACGCCAGGGACCGTGGCAAAGGATGCTCCCAACCAGCCAGCGATGGACATTGCCTTCAGGGTGAACCTTGTGGATGCTCAAGTCATCTTGATTGCCAACCCGTTGAGCGCAAGCTCCGAGGCTATTGTTCTGGGAATCCGTCAAGTCCTTCTCTCGCAGCAACACGCTCTGACGTTCCAGGTCTCCGAGGTCGGAATGTTCCTGTGCCGCATGGACAGGTTTGAATCCTCTCATTTGAGGATCATTGACGACTTCTCCATTCAAATGAGCATGGAGCGCGGGAAAGATAATTCGACGAATATCGAAATTGTTGTCGAACCTCTGGTTCTCAGGCTAGCTTTGCGAGACATCCTTCTTGCTCTTCAAATCATCAGCCGAGCTTCAGAGCTGGCTGGCGATGAGACCCCAAAGTCCGATGGGGCTGCGACTCGAACAAAGGACGGTCGCGCTATCGCCGCCAAATCCAGAACCGTTAGCACCCAAGGAGCTCAACCAGCTGGAGGGAGAGGCGGCAGACCAAACCCATCGACCGCATCGGCTGCCGCAGTCAGCTTGCCAGGGCAAGAAGCCAGCGCTCCTGCACGGAACGATGAGCTCTTTGCAACGATCGAAGGCATCAGAGTGGTCCTGATTGGCGATCTCCACGAGCTTCCGATACTCGACCTCGTCGTCAAGAAGTTTCAAGCAACCGCCGAGAACTGGTCAGCGAATCTAAAGGCTGAGGCGGCCATCGACATGTACTCAAACGTCTACAATTTCTCCAAGTCAAGCTGGGAGCCGTTGCTGGAGCCTTGGCAAGTCACGCTCGGTGTTGGCAAGGATCCCTCGACGGGGCTACTGTCCGTGGACGTTGTCTCTCAGAAGACATTCGACGTCACCGTCACAACGGCCACCATCGCCCTCGCCTCCAAGTCTCTTGACTTTTTCACGACAGCGCAGAATGTGCTCGACAAGCCCCGTGGGATCGAAACGCCCTATCGCATCAGGAACTACACTGGCTTCAATGCGAGAATCGAGTCGAAGATCCCTGCCAGCAACGAGCCGCTTCTTCTGCAGCTGGAAGATGGAACAGAGGGACCCTGGAGTTTCGAGCATTGGGAAAGGATGCGCGAAAGCCTCCTGACCGAATCTCACCAGAACGATGTCGAGATCCAACTGGAGGGCAGTGGATTCGATCCAATCAGAAACGTCCGAGTCAACCGAGAAGGCGAGTTCCTTTACAGCCTCCTTCCGAAGACGAAAAATGTCTTGCATCGCCTCTGCATCGAGGTCAAGCTCGGGCCCGACAACGTCAAATACGTGACCCTTCGATCGCCTCTTGTCGTCGAGAATGCCACAGAGATTCCTGTGGAGCTGGGGATCTATGATCCTGAGACAGATCATCTCCTCAAGATTGAAAAGATTGCCCCGGGGGACTCACGACCTGCTCCGGTCGGTGCTGTCTTCGAGAAAAGTGTGCTTGTGCGACCAGACGGTGGATTCGGATATCGATGGAGCGGAGAGCAGCTTTGGTGGAGAGATCTGCTGAAGAGGCAGACGAAGCAGATCATGTGCCGAGGCGACAACGGCGATCCGTTCTTCTTCCAAGCACATGCAGAGTTTGATCACTCGAACCCCCTTGCCAAGTAAGTATCCTTTCCCAGCGAAAAGCATTGCAACTTGCAAGTCGCAGGCTAATGATATTTTGCAGAGCCTACCCCTTCATGAAAATCAAGCTCTCAGCACCCATCACCCTCGAGAATCTCCTTCCCTGCGATTTCAATTACCGAATCTACGACAAGAACACCAAGAAGGACTGGTCCAACTTTCTCCGAAAGGGTGGTGTCAGCCCGGTCCACGTCGTCGAGCTCTCACATCTCCTGCTGCTTAGCATCGATATGCAGAAAGATACCGTTTTTAGGCCGAGCGAGTTCGCCGTCATCAACTCTGGTTCTGGCAGCGATTTCCGCAAAGACGCTCGCATGATCGTCAAGGATGACCAAGGCCTTTCCCTCAACCTCAACCTGCACTTCTTCAAGATCCCGAACAGTGGCGGCGCATTCCGCGTCACTGTCTACAGCCCTTATGTGATCTTGAACAAGACGGGTCTTGATCTTGTGGTCAAATCCAAGAGCTTCTTGCAACAGGCAAAGGCAGCCGCTGGCCAGTTCCCCCTGGTCAACACCACAGACCAGGACCGGCCAAAGACTCTGCCATTCATGTTCTCCTTCGGCAACGATGACCGCCAAAACCGAGCATTGCTGAAGGTGGCCGATTCTGAATGGAGCAGGCCCCAGAGTTTCGATGCCATTGGAAGCACATCGGAGGTCACTCTGAATTCGTCCACCGCTAGGGGCAAGGAAATTCAGCTGGGTCTCACGGTCACATCTGGAGAAGGGAAGTACAAGATGACCAAGGTCGTCACGCTGGCGCCTCGCTTCGTGCTCTCGAACAAACTGGATGAAGAGGTCCTCATTCGAGAGTCCAGCTCGTCGGGATTCATGACTCTGAAGCCTGGCGCACTCCAGCCGTTGCATTTCATGCAGAGGTCGGCTTTGAAGCAATTGTGCCTGTGCTACCCCGGCGTGGACAATCAGTGGACGTCGCCATTCAACATTGCGGATCTTGGTACGACGTACATCAAGATTTCAAAGGCGACAAGACTGCGACAGCAGCTTATTCGAGTGGAAGTCCTGTTGGAAGACGCAACGATTTTCTTGCACATCTCAGCGGAGACCAAGCACTGGCCGTTCTCCATGCGCAACGAGAGCGACACTGAGTTCACGTTCCATCAGGCGAACCCCATTGTCGACGAAGATGATGTGGAGGACCGCAGTGGCTGGAAGCCTATTCGTTACCGTCTACCGCCCAGAAGCATCATGCCCTACGCTTGGGACTTCCCGGCAGCCAAGTTCAGGGAGGTGGTGATCACCACTAACGCAATAGAGAGGCACGTCAAGCTCGCAGAAATTGGCAACCAGATCCCTATGAAGTTTGTAGGGACGAACAACGAGCAGAAGATCATCGACATCAGCGTCACCGCGGATGGGCCGACGCAGACCCTCATCTTGAAGAACTTCCGTCCGAACCATAGCATGTACAAGCAGAGAAGGTCGAGGACGGATACTGGCCCCGAAGCGTTCGAGATCAAAGATCAGAAACTTGGTGCAACTTTTATTGCCCAGCTCAAGCTTTCGGGAATCGGCATCTCGCTGATCAACGCTCAAATGAAGGAACTGGCCTATATCACCGCCAAGGACATGCAGCTTCGCTTCATCGACTCACCCGCGATCCAAACGATTTCCCTCTCTGTCAAGTGGATCCAGGTAGACAATCAGCTGTACGGCGGGCTGTTTCCTATGGTGCTTTACCCGAGCGTGGTGCCCCACAAGGCTCAAGAGGTCGATGCCCGTCCTTCCATCCACGGCATGATCAGCCGAGTCAAGGATGACTCGTACGGAGTCGTCTATATCAAGTACGCGACGATCTTGCTCCAGCAGATGACAGTCGAGCTCGACGAGGACTTCGTGTTTGCGCTGCTCGACTTCTCCAACGTGCCTGGCGCCAGCTGGACCCAAGCGGGCCCGGAAGGCAAGTTGTGCGACGAGAGCCTGGACATCCCGGAGCCAAGCCAGCAGCAGTCCGGAAAAGACATCTACTTTGAGGTGCTCAACATCCAGCCGATGCAGATCGACATCAGTTTCATGCGAACAGAGCGAATCAATGCCGAGGACCAGACGGCAACCCATAACCCCATCATGTTCTTTTTGAACGTCATGACGATGGCCATTGGAAACGTCAACGATGCGCCAATCCGATTCAATGCGCTCATGCTGGACAACGTGCGAGTGTCGACGCAGATCCTGGTTCAAAACGTATCCAACCACTACAGCCAGGAGGTGATGTACCAGATCCACAAGATTTTGGGCTCCGCCGATTTTCTCGGAAACCCGGTGGGGCTCTTCAGCAACATCTCGTCGGGTGTGACGGACATCTTCTATGAGCCGTACCAGGGCCTCATCGTCTCGGACAGGCCCGAGGACATCGGGATGGGCATTGCCAAGGGCGCGGCGTCGTTTGCCAAGAAGACGGTGTTTGGGTTCTCTGACAGCTTCTCGAAATTCACGGGCAGCCTTAGCAAGGGCCTCGCGGCGGCATCGATGGACAAGCAATTCCAGGACCGTCGGCGCATGACGAGGGCGCGGAACCGACCGAAGCACGCGCTCTACGGCGTCGCAGCGGGGGCTAACAGCCTGCTGACGAGCGTCGCGTCCGGGGTCGGCGGTCTCGCGCTGAAACCGCTCGAGGGAGCCGAGACAGAGGGAGCGTTTGGGTTCTTCAAGGGCGTTGGCAAGGGGGTGATTGGCCTGGCGACGAAGCCTGTCGTGGGCGTGCTCGATCTGGCGAGCAACGTAAGCGAGGGGATCCGCAACACGACGACGGTGTTTGACGGGGCGGAGCTGGAGCGCACGCGCCACCCTCGCTTCATCCCGAGCGACGGCATCGTCCGGCCGTACAACCTCCGGGAGGCCCTCGGGCAGTACTGGCTCAAGCAGGTGGACAACGGGCGATACTTTCACGAGAGCTACATTGGCCACCTGCAGCTGCCCAAGGAGGACATGGTGGTGATGGTGACGTTCTCGCACATCCTGCGGATCAGCTCGCGGCGGCTGGCGAGCGAGTGGGACGTGCCCCTGAAAGACGTGCACACGATATCCAAGGAGCGGGGTGGGATCAGCCTGGCGCTCCGGGGAGGGGCCAATGGGCCGTTTATACCCGTCGGGGGGGACAGCGAGAGGGGTTTTCTGTACAAGATGCTGGGCGTCGCGGTGGAAGAGTTCAACAGGAGGTTCCGGGGGGCCGAGCTGGAGATGTGAGCCGAGCTGGAGGTGTGCGACCACTCGTACATACTCATGCATGCGAGTATGTACCTGTATGGGCTCGGAAGGTCGGGCTAACCAGGCATGGATGGAGACGACATTTTTTTTCTTCTCTCTGGGAATATGATTGGCGTGGCGTGGCGAATGGGAGGGTGGGAAATTTTGGAGGATGCCAACAAGGGATGGACATGGAGTTTTGGGCGCGCGGGAATTTGCCATTCATAGAATACCTGTACATAGCTACCGGTAGACGTCTATTCCGGCGGAATGCACAGCAATTGATACGAGACCGAGAGCGAGAGCGAGCCCAAAATTGGTGCTGCGGTTGTTTTACGGAATACTCGTACATTGATAGAAACGTACCGGCATGCCTTCACTTTCCAGCCCAATCTCTCACCCGCCTTGACGGCCCCACAGGCGGGCCATGATCTCATGCTCGTTCCTGGGAAGCACGTGTGGAGCGCAAAAAAGAATCAGTACCTGTACGGGTACTGGTAGATGGATTCTCACGAGAATCCGGGGAAACGGAGATCGTGAGAAGGAGCAAAAGAAGTAAGTACGACGGCAGATCAAGGTTTCTCGGGGGACTGTGGGGGAAGAGGATGGGAAGAGGGCGATGGGAGGTCGATTTTGGGGTTCGAAGGGCGGAGGAGGCCGAAGAGTCGGCGTGAGAGTTGGTTTTTTTTGGTGGCGTGTTGCTGGGAGGAGGGCGGAGGGCGCCGATGGGGTGGGGGTGGGATGCGGGATCATGGATCATGGATGGGGGATGGGCGGGTGTATGTATGTACGAAGTACGGAGTAGATGGCTGTTATATTGATGGAATTGATTGATATCAATGTCACCTTGTGCGGGCTTCATGTCGCCGGCTTGTCTTTCTTCAGTTCTTTCTTGAAGCGTCTTTGGCACTGGCATAAATTGAAATCGAGTCGTGCTGCCTGCACGATGGACTGATTCAATTTGTTGTCGATTATGGCTGAGACATGATGAAATGCAGAGGGAAATCGAGACTTGGTGAGATTTGTGTGCCTCGGCTGGGCTTATCATGTACGAATCGCCCTTATCGGCTAGCGATACGGCCGATTAAAGAAAAAAAAAGAGTATTACTAGGGGGGCAGTTAAAAAACTCTAGGGGGGCAGTAACCGGGTCTAACCCTATAAGTCGTTACCGCATTTGGCCTAAGGTAGCCTGGCCTAGCGGATTATATTAAATTATAGTGTAAATTCCTAGCAGGCTCTATAGCCTATAAGGCCTAGGCTGCCTACGCCTTATCTTATCCCCCCCTTTTAGATTATAATATAAAGCTATTAATTAAAGCTATTATAAATACCTTTATATATATAAATTACTTACCTTTTTAAGTAGCTAGAATAATCTCCTTTATATTAATAGCGCTTAATTAAGTACTTATTAGTGCGCCTTTATAATTACCCTGCCTAGCCTTACTAGCCTTATTAGCCCTACTACTCTTATAAGGCCTATTATAGGGCCGCCCTCTTTAAGTTTCCTATTATATATTATTTATACTAGTCTATAAACTTAAGCCTCCTTAGCTATTAAGAATCTATATAGCTATTATTATAAGTTTATTTTATATATATATATATTATATATTTACCCTTGGCTATTATATCCTTTACTAGGTTAATAAAAGCTATAATACCTCCCTAGCTTATAGAAGTATACCCTTAATATTAATTTTATTATTTTAAAAAAAGTAAGGGTAGCTATAAAGGTTTTAAATAATATTTAGATTATATATAAATAGTAGTAACTATAAAATATTTTAATTAATACTATTATTAGTAAAGATTATAATCTATAGTATTAGGAAACTTATAAAGGGTTTATTTAGCTATTAGTAAGAATATATATATTTCTTTTTTAAAAGAACTTTAGCTTTAATCTATTATTAAATATAATAGGTATATAAAAGAGTATATTATTATATAAAGGTATAGCTCTCTTTATATATTAGAAGCTTATAATAATCTTAAATTATAATATTAGTAATATAATACTATTATAGTAAAAGATTAATAGCCTAATATATAATCTATATAGGCAAACTACCTAGCTAATCTTTTCTAATATAGGCCTATTAATAGCTAATCTTTTAATAAAAGGCTATAGTATTATATTTATATTCCTTTTTCTTAATTATCTATATAAGTATAATATAGAGATATAAGAGATTACTAATAGTAATTAAAAGGAAGCTTTTAATATTCTTATATATAGTTTTTATAAGGCTATTAGTCTACTATTTATAATTATAATAGCGCTTAATAAAGTATTAAAGGAATTAATAACTCTAAGGTAGGTATTTTATAGTAAGATAACTTATAATCTTATATTACTAGGGCTTATATACCTTAACTATCTAGGCCTAAACTATATAAAAGGCATCTTCTTTTTATATATAAATTATAGCCTTTTATAATTTCTTTATACCCTCTTTATTATAATTAAACAGCTTAATAGAAAGAGCAGCTATAGTAGTAGCCTAGGTTAAGGGCAGCTAGGTTAAGGGCAGTGGCTAGGTCTATAATTTATTAGTATTATTATTAGTATTATCTTTAGACCTCTATTATAAGATAATCTTTAAATATATATTTAAATTAATATAAAAAATATAAAGCTATTATTATACTATTAAAAATACTTTTATAAGCGCTTTCTTTAGCACTACCTCCTTATTTATAATTATAATATTAGGTATAAGGATTACTAGCTAGATCTAGAAGTTATTTAGTTAATTATAAAGCTAATTATATCCTTTTACCTTCTTTATATTAATAAGGCTAAAAGTAAAGTTAATAATAAAGCTTTAATTAGTAACCTTAGTAATATAAAAGAGATATAGCTTAAACTTATTAGTTATATATATATTATTAAGCCTTAGGACCTTAGGGAAGTAGGTTTATATTTTTTTATACTAAGAATAAGTCTAAAAGACTAACTTAATATATTAATCTTTATAGTATATATTATACTAAAGGCCCTAGTCCTAAAGGATAGAAATCTATTACTAGGTTAGTATAAGGCTATTAAGGCTTCTCTAATAGATTAGCTAGTAGTTATTATATATATCTTATAATATAAAAAACACTAGTATAGTACTATTTAAACAGATAATCTTACCTATCTTATAAGCCCTAAAAGCCTTATACTTTATTAATATTTCCTTTAGCTTATACTATTAATAGGTTTAGCGGTAATAGATAGTATATATAGCTAGGTTTATTAAGCCTAGATAATATATTTATTAGTAGTAGAGTATATATTTATAAGGTAAATTTATTTATAGGAGTATACTAAAATAATTATAAGATACCTTAACTATAGATAAAGTCTATTTTTAATTAGATCTTTTTATAGCTAAGGCAGTTAGCTAAAAAGGGCAGTTAACTTTAACTATAAATATCTTCCTAATACCCTAGCCTTAAGATAGGTATAAAGGCCTATAGTTATATAATAGGGAATATTAGGTTAGCACTCTATTCCTAGAGCTATTAAGATCATAATAGTTACTTACCTATTTCTTAATAAAGTAGGCGCTATTTTTATAATAAAATTACTATATAAATTTATATAGCTTATTAAAAGTATTAAAGGTAGTTATAATTAGTAAGGGAGGGATCCTATAGGCTATAATAGAGGCAGTAGCGGCAGCGGTAGTGGCAGCAGTAGCCTAGTTCTACTAGGCATCCTATATAGGCTATAGCGTAGCTTTATTTTTAGATGCAAATTTAAAGCTAATTGTAGCTTCTTTAGGCTTAGGCGTAATCTTAGGCGCGTCTGCAAATTCAAAGCTAATCATAGCTTCTTTAGGCTTAGGCGTAATCTTAGGCGCGTCTATAAATTTAAAGCTAATTGTAGCTTCCTTAGGCTTAGGTATAATTTTAGGCGCAGCTTTCTAGGGCCTAAAGGCAGCTTTAATTTTAGCGTTAAAGTTAAAGGGTATACTAAGTAGCTAAGAAAGACTCTTAATTAGTATATTATTATATAGCTAAAGGTTACTAATTTAATCTATTGTAGCGGTAGGCAGCGGGCAGTAGGCGGCATAATAATAAAGAGGGAAGGTTATTATATACGCTATATAGGTTAGAGAGGTTTATAATAGCTTTAACTAAGGTATTAGTGCGGATAGGGTTATATATAGCCCTATTAGGGTAGCCTTACTAGTAATAGGGATAGGGTATATCTTAGCCTTAATATATAGGCCCCTTTACTTATACTATATTTTACTATAGCCTTAGGGGGCAGTAAATCTAGGCTAAGATAGGCTAGTCTGTGGGCCAGGGTAGGGCCTCGGACCCGGTTACTGCCCCCCTAGAGTTTTTTAACTGCCCCCCTAGTAATACTTAAAAAAAAAGGAAATGGAGAAGCGTTTTATTGATGGTTACTCCGTACTCGTAGATGGATCCGTGATGAATGGGTTACGGGGCACGCGACGGAGGCATTGATGGATCTGGTACTCGTACTCGTACCTGTACGAGTATTTGTCTGTACTCGTACCTGTATGTATGTACAGGTACGTTGGAGGAGCGGTGGTCCCGCTGCCATGCGGTGATTAATTGCCTGTCATAAACCCCACTGAATCGATCAATGATTGATTGAGAATACCAGTATGTTGATGGAATCGGTCAAAATTGGTTAAACGATGGATCGATTGACTGCCTGTCTGCCAAGTGCTGGTCATTGAAACGCGCTACGGACAATATTGCGTTGGGGCTCAATCTCCTGAGATCAAGATGGTCATGATCCATTCTCTCTCAATCTTCTTCCGGGTCTCTACTAGCTTCCCTGGTTCGAGAAATCGCATCTACATACTCGTACTCGTACGAGAGCCTACCGTGCCGGTATCTCGTGAGTACTCGGAGCTGTACGAAGTACTCGTATCTGTATTCGTACTCGTACTCGTACGCGTGAATCTGGATGCCTGTTCGAGATATGGAGTATTCGTAGGCGGGCTTGTTGTGGATAAGGACGGCATCGCCGAGGGGCCGACGTCGTGCCCGTGCCTGCGCTTGTGCCTGTGCCTGTGCCTGTGAGATTCCAGCGTGGAGTGTGGAGCACCAGAGGATCACCAAGTCCAAGAGCGGAGTACTGGTACCGGTACGGAGTACGGATTGATCAATGGATCCAAGGCGGTGATCCAGTAATGCGTCAAATACGGAGCACTTCGGACGGGGCAGACGCATTCAGATCTCAGCGGCGACGCACATCCTCCGGGGTTGCAGAACGCCTCTTGGACCAGGAGAGGAGACGCTCCGAGGTGGTACAAACTCGTACGGCCGGTCGAGCTGCATTGATGATTCGAGGGCTCGGGCAGAAATGCCTCGGAGCGCCGAGGCTCGCCTGCCAGCGGCTGACCACTGAGGTGCTGCGGGCAGACATCGTACATACTCGTACAGAGTACACATTGATCAATGTATCATCTGTGCGCTCGCATTTGTGCGCTCGCGCGGATTGCAGACCGAGGGGCGAGGAAGGGGGGGGGAGGTCTGTCTTGTCTCGGGGAAGCCATGCAGGGTGCGGAGCCTGAGGTGCCTTCTAGATTTCCCGGATCGGGTGTGTGTGTGTGTGTGTGTGTGTGCCTCTTGTGTGCTCGCGTGCGCGCTTGCTGTTGGGGCTGATTGATCCATGAATCGGTTCGGTTTAATATTGGAGGATGGCGACTGGATGGATACTCGTGCTAGGATCGAAGGTGTTGGTCCGATAGTATTTTGGGACCGTCTTAGGCGTTATAGGAGCGTGGCACGTCCTTTTGGGGAGTGGATGCTTGGAGAGCGGGCTCGTCGTCGAGATATCGCAGGGCCATTGTTGTTGTCGGGGTGGATGGAGCATCCATGGGGATGATGATGCTGCTCTCGTCTGGCCCCATCATGTACTCGTACGGAGTAGAGAGGTAGTCCTAGTACTACTGTACTCGTAGTAGTCCTTGTAGGGAGTACGTAAGATGATGCTGTATCTTGAAGATGCTCGGCCGGGTCTCGCTGCAAGGATCGCCTCCTCCTTCCTTCTTCTGACGGCTTATCAGGGGAAGTTCGACAGATGGAATATTGGATTCTAGTATTCCAGCTCGGCCATATACGAGTACTACCGGTACACGTATGTATGATACTGCCCGTACTCCACAGATGCGTGGAGTCCGCCATACTCGTACAGGTAGTATACATACAGGTACAGGTAAGGAACGAGCTGGAGTCTACGGAGTACAGGTAATTGATCTGTCTCTGTATCAATCTATTCATCCATTAGAACCGAACGGTGAGGGTCCCTGCTTGTGAGGCTCTAACGAGTTCTCGTACATGCTCGTTTAGAATTTTCCATCCCACGGGAGCTGCTCGTGCGCGATATCGTACCAGTACGAGTACTCGCACAGGTCCTCGCACTGTACGACGAGGGAGAGTCTTGCTCTATCGACGGGCTAGGCCGTTTCGAGGATGCGATATCAAGAGGGTTTTGCCGGTCTCTGGAAGCTTGATCGTGGAGGAAAAAAATTGACGACGGCATGAATCGCCAACTCGGGCCCTTTGCTTTTGCCTCCCGCGTGATGACCGGTTAAAATCGATCGATATGCAGGGCATGAGGGATTGATCCTTTTCAGATTATCAAAGTTTTCCACCAAAGTGCCATACATGAAGGGATTTCAAATCCCCCAGGCCAATTGAGCCCGTGATATGCGGCAGGTCAAACCCAAGGACAGTACATCTCCGTACTGCGAGCACAGTACAGTGATGGCATTTTGATCAATCCAATCCGTCTTCCGGGGTGGTGGAGGGAGCTAACCCCGGGCCTGTCGTGTCGAGGCAGCCGAAGATAACGACACTGGCAGTGAGTCCAATCACTACGAGTAGTATCAATACTACTCCGTACTATACCAGTACGAGTATTACCGGTAAGTTCTCAATTCCTTTGTTGATACCGGACATGACTTGACAGCCTACTACCGTGCATGGATCATTGATGATGGATGATAGACTACAGGTATGAGCACGACCTGCACTCGTACTTTGGATGATGGATCCGTAATGGATCATGGATGGATCTGACGGGAGCCTCGAGTGTCTCGTGATGTCGATTTTGTACGTATGCTCCATCCTCGTATCGGTGGACGCCCCTCAACGAGGCCCGGCAGAGGTTGTCCCGCATGTCTCCGTGCTACTCGTACTACTCGGGCCGTACTCCGTACTCCGTACCAGCCTGAGGTACCTGTATGAGTACCTATGAGTACTCCGTACTACTCGTACCTGTACCAGTACTCGTACTACCTGTAAGATGGATCAGTGTTGGACGACTCGGAGCTGTGTTGCCCTTTTGGGAGGCGCACCGCCCTTCGGCCCTTTCTCCACACTCCTGGCCTGCCCCCCCGACTTCCACTTACACTTCCACTTGCACTTCCCTGCTGGCGGGCACGCCACTGCTTGAGACGGCGTCCGTGCTGTGGCCTCGACTGGAAGTCAGAAAGAGCCCCTGTGACCTTCCGGCTCCTCGACGTCAGAGTCCAGGTCAGGCACGACTTGCCCTGTCACGAGTACTCGGGAGTACCTCAGGCTCTACGGAAGGCTACAGTACCTCCAACCTTGGTGTTCCCTCCAGCGGATGAACACCGCATCTGGACTGATCAATCAATCAATTAATCAATTGATATCCAGATTCATGTTGATCCCCGAGCGGACGACTCCGGCGCCTGCGGCCAACGTCGGAGCACGAATACCGCCGCTGAAATCCGCCCTTTTGGCGGGGCGGCCACGACCGCTGGGTGCTCCGTCTTACAGCGCATCAGAGTGGGATCGGTACTAGTAGTAACTGTACCACGGCGCAATGTACCTGTACCTGCTACTAAGCTGCGATGCCTCTCAAGTACTGGTAGGTACCTCTTGCCCCGGCCCGGTGCAGTGAGCACTGAGCCCCAGGTGAGGAGGGATGGGAAGGAACGAGGGAGGGATTGAAGGATGAGCTGATGGAGGGAGGGACTCGAGAAAAAAAAAAAAAAAAAAAACTACAAAAATATCAACAACCCTCGATTTTCGACCCACGTCCTATTCCACTACCTCTCTTCTCATGATGACCATCCTGCAGTGCATCATCCAGGTGAGTGTCAATGGTTTTTCTTTCTTTCTTTCTTTCTTTCTTTCTTTTTTCTTTTTTCTTAATTTGGGTCTTCCCCATTCCATGGATCTCACAATCTCTCTCTCGTGACGTTTATCCTTGATCTTGAATCCTTACTGAACCCCCCCCCCCCCCTTCTTATAGTTAGACGCCCACCCCTCGCCGCCGCCGCCGCTGCTGCTCGCTCTTCGGTCTCCAGCCGAACTGGTGGTCAAAGATCGCTCGAGCGAAGCTGCCGTCAAGCACAGGGTCATCTGGGAAGCTTTCTGAAAACCTCGGGGAATCCCGCCAGTCGCCACTATGGCCCAAGAAAAGTCGCCCAGCGACATCGAAAAGGGACCCGTCACCACACCGGACTCCAGCGTACACGACAAGGAGGCCGCCATGACGTCTGAGATCGTCTGCAACTTTGACGACGACGACGTCGTCGCCGAGTACAAGCTCTTCCCCGGCGTCCCCTGGCTCCGCCGCCACAGCGTCATCATCTTCAAGGTCGCCTTCCTGCTCTGGTCCACCGTCCACTGGATCACCGGCCTCGTCTTCCACAGCCATGACAAGAACTGGCTCATCCCCTTCCTCATCTGGCTCTGCATCATCCTCCGCTACTTCTTCTGGTACGTCTCCAGCAAGTACGTCTCCGACGCCATCTACTGGGTCTGGGCCCGCACCGGCGTCGCCGTCTACGACCGCATCCCGCCCAAGCTGCGCACCCCGCTCGGCGCCCTCGTCGCCATCGCCGCCGTCGTCGTCGGCACCTTCGTCTCCCCCGAGAACGCGGACAACACCCGCAAGAACCGAGCCATCAGCCTCGTCGGCATCTTCCTTGTCATCTTCGTCTTCTGGTTCTTCAGCAGGAGCCGCCAGCACGTCAAGTGGCGCACCGTCATCGTCGGCATGCTCGCCCAGTACATCATCGGCCTCTTCGTCCTGCGCACCAGCGTCGGCTACAACATCTTCAAGTTCATCGCCGATCGTGCCGCCGACCTGCTCGAGTGCTCAAAGTCCGGTGTCTCCTTCCTCACCAGCGAAGACGTCGCAACCCTGCCCTGGTTCTTCATCGGCGTCATCCCCGCAATCATCTTCTTCATCTCCCTCGTCCAGGTCCTCTTCCACATCGGCTTCATCCAGTGGTTCGTCAGAAAGATTGCCATCTTCGTCTTCTGGTCCCTCGAGGCCTCAGGCGCCGAGGCCGTCGTCGTCGCCGCCACCCCCTTCGTCGGTCAGGGAGAGTCCGCCATGCTGGTCCGCCCCTTTGTTCCCTACATGACCAACTCCGAGATCCACCAGATCCTGACTTGCGGCTTCGCCACCATCTCCGGTTCCGTCCTCGTCGGCTACATCGGCCTCGGTCTCAACGCCGAGGCTATGGTCTCGTCCTGCATCATGTCCATTCCCGCCTCCATCGCCATCTCCAAGCTCCGCTACCCGGAGCTCAAGGAGACCCTCACCGCCGGCAAGGTCGTCATCCCAGAGGACAAGGAGCACAGGGCCAAGAACGGCCTCCACGCTTTCGCCAACGGCGCCTGGCTCGGAATCCAGATTGGCGGCACCATCATCGCCTCCCTCATCTGCATCCTCGCCGTCGTCACCCTCATCAACAACCTTCTGACCTGGTGGGGCCATTACCTCAACATCGAGGAATGGACGCTCCAGCTCAGTCTGTCCTACCTTCTCTGGCCCGTCACCTTCTTCCTCGGTGTGAACCACGAGCAGGGCGACGTCTTCAAGGTCTCCCAGCTGATTGCCGAGAAGATCATCACGGTGAGTTCTCGCCACAAGAGGGAGGTTCCCCCCCCGCTCAAACTGTCACTGACTTGTCCGCAGAACGAATACAACGCCTTCTCGCTGCTCTCCGGCGACCCCAAATGGGCGGACCTCTCGCCCCGCTCTCAGCTCATCGCTACCTATGCCCTCTGCGGCTTCGGCAACATTGGTTCTCTGGGCATCCAGATCGGTATCATCAGCCAGCTTGCGCCCTCCCGTGGCGGTGACGTTGCCAGACTTGCCGTTTCTGCTCTCGTCTCTGGTATCATGGCAACCCTGACCTCCGCCAGCATTGCCGGTCTCGTCGTGACGGATCAGCTTTCCCACTTTGTGAAATCGACATGATGAACATGATGATTAGAAATTGGGAGGAGGGATGTCTTTTTTTTTTTGAGTAATGCTAGAGTCAGTGACGAGTTTACGTTTTGCCTGATCTTTGTATATGAAGGATCATTTCGATGGGCATTGGAAACATGAGGAAGCAAAAAGGGGAAGAGGGGAGGGGGGGAAGCCGCGAGATCGAAGGAGGCAAGGAGAATTTTGAGATACCCCGTCATTGCTGTTCAACCGTGGCTGCTCTCTGTCTGAAATCATGGCAAGGCGCTTTCTGGCATCATCATCACATTTTTATAAGAGAATATATAATGAACATATTATCGAGATGATATTTCTTGGTTGCTGTTGGATGTGATCTCAGAGGCAAGAAGTAGGATTTCCATGTTCTTGAACCAAGCAATTGAGGGATCGACTGGGTGAAATATAGCGAAGAATCCGTAATTCATGTGCAGTATCAGCACTGGAGAGTAATTGTAAGTGGCGGCTTACGCCGCGGATCTGCCCGGCGGGCGGCGTCGCGCTGTCGGCGGGGCCTTAAGTTTAAAAGGGGGGGAGGGCCAGACTAAAAAGGCTCCCGGAGACCCCGCACTTGCGCTTCTCTTTTTCCGCCGATCCCAAGCAAGCGCGGGAGATCGGAGCAAGCGGGCAGGCCAGCAAGCCAGCGTTCAAGCAAGCAGCACAACGAACTACAAGTAGGACAGACGGGTACGCGCTACGTGACCGACGCTCGGACGTGATCGGTCGAGCTACGAAGCACTTCCATCAATTGATCAATCCTTCCTTTTTTTCACAGTGCGGCAGTCGTTTCATCGGATACGGCTCGCATTCCAGGGGCCCTGCTCACCGACAGGAAGAAGTTGCTTCATGCGCTGCATGCGCAGGCTCCTGCACCAATAGTCGGATACAGAAACATCAAACGCCGAGCCTCAGACACGGGAGGATTCCGAGAAGAGACGGTCTCGGAGTGCGAAGCGAGGCAAGAACACGACATGGGCAGTATTTCGATCAGGAGGCATATCAGGTGGGAGGGGGAGGAGGCCGAGGAGCCGACTTCGACCGTTGTGCTCACGTCGCGTGAGCGGCGCTATGTGGATTTGCGAATCTTGACTGCGACGGGTAAGTCATGTTTCCTCTTCTACTCTACGCTTACCCTCGACGGTCAAGGGGATGGGGATGGCCGAGAACGGAGGGGACCAGAATGAGCATCTCGGAAGCTTCACGGAAGCATCATGACATCGATGGTATGTGACGTGATGGGGGAGGTACATATGGCTCAATGCAAGGCGAGGCCAACGGCAGATTGGCCGAGGACAGCACACAGGGGCTAATGGGCCAACAACAAAGCACCGGGAAGCCACGGGGGCTAACTCGATTGTTTCCAAAAGGTCTCTCGGAGCTGGACTGGGCCATTGCTGGCGTCTCTTCCTCGCGGCGAGTCGAGGGCCCCGACGGCCAGGAGTCATGGCACTCGCAGTGGCGGCACTGGATCGACTCTCGCACCAAGGACGCCGAGGGCGCATCGGACGAGGGGTTCAACTACCCGCGCGGGGACGGGCTGACGCTCGAGAAGGGCCGGATGGTGAACCCCGCGACGGGTAGGGAGAGCGACTACGAGGAGCTGTGGCACGACCCGGAGCCGGCAAGGGACGTTGACGGAAGCGAGGGCAAGGCCATGACGCTCGTGATGGTGTGGGAGGGGGGTCGGGATCAGGATCGGGATCGGGAGCAGGGGCAGGGGCACCAGGAGCAGAGGGGGATGGTGGTGAGGGTCGGCGAGTGGTGCCAGGGCCTGGTGAGGGACGGGGAGGGGATCGCGTGCGAGAGGTGGCAATGGTCCCGCGCGGAAGGGGGTTGGATGATGAGGGCGAGGGTTTGCACACGCGGGATGGAGGGGCAGGTGCCGTGCCAGGAGGCGATTGGGAAGAGGTGGGCTGTTGGTGACGAGGCTGTCAAGGCTAGCAGGACGTGGAGGGTCGTCGAGTCTGAGGCCGAGTAGATTCTCCCCCGACGAGGTATGCAAGAGAGCAACGCGATGGACTCGTGATCATGGTGGTGGTATGATGCTCAGGGGGGGGTGTTGAGTCGGCCAAGAGGGTTCAGCGGTGAGCGCGAGCCAGACCGAGGTCCGGGCCTGCAGACTGCACGGAGCCAACTCAGAAGCATCGACTGCTGAGCAGATGATCAGCTCCGCAGGGGCTCCTCGGATGAATTCTCGTACTCGTACATACATACACAACTGCATCTTGCAGCGATGGATGTTTTAACTGCGAGCCGCTTGAATCAGCCGGAGCCGAACACCGGAGCCTCTGTCGGCACCTGCGCCGCATGTGAGGCCACATTGCAAACAGCGTACATACACGCGCGAAGGCAGCACAGCATGGATTGACATATTGTCGTGCTCTTCCCTGCGGCTCACAAGGATGACTGTTCAATTCCGTCAGAGGGGAATTAGGGGTCCAATGTTTGAGCCAATGCCCCTCCGCCGGGGGGGAGGAAACGAAACCAAGGCCGAATGCCGCAACTTCTCTCGCTAGTATATACTAATCCATTTGACTTGCTGACGGTGATATAGAAGCCCAGAAACGCAGATGGAGACGCCAATGAGAACGAATGGCGTGCAGGAGGAGGCCCGCGAAGGTCAGCATCCGCTGGGGTCTAGCAGCCTAGCGATGTGCGTGTGGGCAACTCGAATGAGGTCCAGTCCCTTGATGCAGGAGATCCTTTATTCCGGTTGTTATGCAGGGTTTGCCGCGCCAAAAGGCGCCTCTTCCGGACCATACATACATGCCCAGGGTCGTGGCATCCCCGGGCGCCATGAGACTGATTGGCTCGTGAAAAGGTCGCTCCGCCGAGTCCGGGATGGCGGTCCCTGGGCCTGGGCCAGCTGGTTCGCCGCAGGGTTGCAGCCCCATCCTGCATCGATCTCGATGCGCGGAAGTTTGACATTCGCTGCTCCAGATCCATGTACCTGTAGAGTCTTCCGAGAGGCTCTTGGTCCAGAAGGGGACCTGTGATTGGTTTGTGCGAATGTTTGCGTCATTCTCGAGGACACGGAAAGAAAAGGGGGAACGACAAAGCATCCCCGAACGAGTGTTGGATCTCGTCACGCACGATGAGATGGCAAGCTTGACCAAACCCGGAAGCGCGTGCGAGGACAGCTCGTTTTCTCCCCAATGTTGTTCCCGTCGTGATGCAAAGCGATTCAACATGCTTTCGACTTGGAATTGCCCGGCCCGCATGGATCCGCATGGATTTGGGCTCCAAATTCAGCTAAGGGTTCGGGAGTTGCACAAACAGTAGCCTCACGGGTCACATTTGCTGTCAAAGTCCCCGGATAGCCTATATGGCCCATGAATGACGAGCATGGAAGTGGCGGTCGAGGCATCTGATCTCTTGACAGTCGTCATCCCCCCGTTGACAAGTGGGGTCCGATATAGATATAAAGGGCGAGCAGGCCGACGGGGGAGCACCTCCTTCAAAGACAAGCATCTGCAACGGGACCAACAAATCTATTCCTCACCTCCACGAGCAACCAGCGAAGTCTGATCGCTGGATTCGAAATTCAGCTTGCTTGCTATCCTCTCGATAGACGTTGCCTGGGGCCTGCTGTCAGCTACTCCTTCTTCCAACCAAAGTTTTTGTTTCCTTGGCCTCGACTCGGCTGCCGGAGCAAAGAATCCACAAGACTTGCCCAGCAGAATCGCCACAATGGAGATCTCTTTTTCGCCCATCAATGAGAAGACGCCGGCCGTCTTTGCCGTGGAAAAGGGGGAGTCCGACTTCGAAGACACGGGCTGCTCTCCCATCACACACGAGCCGTGGAAGCCCGTCGACAAGATCCACTATCACCCCATCATCCGTCTCTTCATATCTCACATCAAGAAGAACGATCTCGAGAAAGCAGTCGCCTCGGCCTTCAAGCAGGTTCCCGGCGTGATGACCAGGCTCGGCATCAGGAACGCCCTTGGCTTCCTCCGCCACGCCAACGAGTTGCTCTCGTGGGTCCCGACAGAGGACCTCGGGGCGAAGAACATCTTCGACGTCCTCGTCCTCTTCACGTTTGTGCTGAACCAGCCGCCGCTCAAGGACCTCCAGACACCGGTCCACCCCAGCCAGACGGGCAAGCCGCTCACGTGGCTCTCCGACTGGATGGTGGTGTACGCGCAGCTCATCGGGCTGTTCATGGACACGCCAGATTCCCTCACCGAGCAAAGCCTGAGGGCGTTCATGGACCACCCGCTCCTCGACATGCAAGAGGTCGAGGTGCCGGAGGGCGGGTGGCGCACGTTCAACGAGTTCTTTGCGAGGCGGCTGAAGCCGGAGAGTCGGCCGCTCGCCGGCCCAGACGACGACAGGACCATTGTCTATCCGGCGGACTGCCTCTTCAGCAAGACTTTGGACGAGGCCTGCATCGCGCATGTCGACGGGCAGGGCCTCGTGCACATCAAGGGCATCCCGTGGACAATCGAATCCCTCCTGCAAGACTGTCGGTACCGGGACTCGTTCAACGGGGGCGTCTGGATGCACGCGTTCCTCAACACGTTCAACTACCACCGGCAGCACGCGCCCGTCTCGGGCAGAGTGCTCGAGGCCAAGATCATCCCCGGTGCCGTGAGCCTGCAGGCTAGCGCCAGGGACGGCGTCCTGGGCCTGACATGCGAGATGGACCCGGACAACTACACCGCGTTCCAGTTCCTGCAGGCGCGCGGGTGCATCGTCATCGAGAACCCCGTGGTGGGAAAGGTCGCCATCCTGCCGGTGGGGATGACGCAGGTGTCGTCGGTGAGGTTGCAGGTGAAGGCGGGAGACGTCGTCAAGAAGGGCCAGGAGATTTCGTATTTCCAGTTCGGAGGCAGCGATATCGTGTGCGTATTCGAGAGGCGTGCCGGGCTGAGGCTGGATGATTTCGTGACATCGGCGGAGGGATCGTTCTCAAAGGTCAACAGCGTGTTGGCCGTTGCCCCGGCGCCTTCAGAATGACCTTGACCATCATCCACACCTTCTTAATCCAAGTGTCCCACCTTTTCTCCTCCCGAGTCTTTTCGTCATCCTTTCCGCACTTGAAGATGGTCGAGTTCCTCCTGCAGCCTCAGGAAGGACATGCGGATGGTGGCTGCGAGATTTTGCCTCTGGAAAACAGCCCGGAGCTGGACATCGATGACTTGACTAGGGGCCTGACGAAGTTAGTGACGAGAAGTGAGGGTTGAGCTGAAGCGACACATGATGGCATTAGGAAATATTGTAAATAAAGATCAATTGGCTAAAATATAACTTTATAAAAAACGTGAAAGCAAATTATAGAAAGAAGCCCCAACTTGAGAAGACAAAGGAATTGGAAGAAAGAAAGAAAGAAAGAAAGAAAGGTGAACCCTTTCGCCTTTCCCCGTCAAGGAAAAGAAAAACAGGGATTTCCTGGCTCTGGTGAAAGAGAGGGAAAAAAAAAAGGAAATGCAGCCTGTGTGGATCGAACACACGACCTTCAGATGTCTTAGACTAGAAGTGGACTTCAGTCTGACGCTCTCCCAGCTGAGCTAAGCCTGCAGATTGATGACGTTGCATCCATGAATGGCTAACATGTGTCTGTCGGGCAGGCACGCGTCACCGATTCTGGGACGCTCCTCTAGAGAGTCCGAGAAGAGGTGCATCGTGTGCTGTCTCCAGTGGGAAGGACTCTTGTAATCTAGTAGTGGCAGTACGGAGTAGGAACATTCGGAGAAGGAGACGCAAAGGTATGTGCTCTTATTGCGCCATGGTTTCCCCTTGGGCCGAAATGGATAATGCATTGAGGCGTTGGCATCATGCATCATTGATAGGTGAGAGAGCGTCGGGGCTGGGGGAGTTGGTTGTTCCCTGCATCAACTTGAACTGATCAATGTGTTACTGGTAGTATTCTCCCCCGATCCCGCCAATCATCATCACTGCATATTGATAGTAGTAGTAGTATAAAGTCAATGGGCCTTCGGGTCTTTCCGACCTCGACTTTCATTCCTTGCCTTTCTATAGACTCCTGGAATCAGCATACTGGTGATTGATCCCTTCGCTCCCATGTCCTCTCCAAACCCCGGTCCCGAGGAATCCCCGCGTTCAGTCGTCACTGACGGCCAATGCGGCCAACGCGTCAAACGCGTCCGGCCAACGTCGGACGTGCCTCACCATCCGGGCACCCCGAATGCCCCGGAACCCGAGCTGAGCAAGCCCGATGAACACGATGCTCGCCATGAGCATCGAGGCCTCAACAGCTGCCAAGCCTCGGTCTCCTCTGACAGCGAGCGCACTGTGCCCTTCGACTCAGAGTACAACCCCGTGGTTCTCCGAGGGCCAATGCCCAATTTGCTGGTCAGCATTCCCCCTTCCCCGGCCGAGAAGAAGATTGAAAACAGAGAAAAAGAGGCTAGAAAATGCGCTGGACCATGACTGACATCCTGCCAGCCCGGAGCCGAGAACATGATCAAATCTGCACCCGACCCAGTCGCCATGAGGGAGTTTGTGGCTGCCTTTGACGCCATGGCCAGAGCCGCAAATACATCCTACAAGACGATCAGTTCAGACAACTTCCTTCTCTACAAAGAGGTCATCCTCAAGGTCAACGGCCTCGATTCAGCACTCAACTCTCTGAAGAAGGGAAACAACGAAGCCATTACCAATCTCGCCTCGACGGTCAGGGAGGTTCAGGGCCAGGTCTGCGCACTGGTGACCGCCGTCGGCGAGGCTGAGACAAGGAACCAGGCAGAGTTCTCGAAGCTCAACACCAAGATCGAACAGGTGCTATCCAAGATGAACGACAGCTTTTCCCAAACTGCTCGCGACTCCATGACAGGCCGAGGGTTCCTCGATCAAAAACTGCGCAACGTCCAGGAGGATATTCAGCACGGCTTCAAAGACAACAGCGACCAGTTCGAACGGCTTAGTGCGATTCATAGAAGGGGCGAGGAGGACACCTTGAACATGCGAAAGGCCGCGCTCGATATCCAGAGTGATGCGTTTCAGATGCGCAAGATAGTCTCTGAGGCGCACCAAATCATATCGGACCTACAGCAAGAGGGAAGAGATCTGAACGCCGGGTTTGGAGAAAAGCTTGATCAGTTCGAGGAGGTTTCCAAGTCCTTGCTCAGCGTTCTCACCATGCGTCGTACGCGACGCTTGATCTTGAAGGCGCCCCCTCCCCCTGACAGCCAGAAGATGCCTTGTGAGGATGGGCCTGAGACTGAGACTGGTGATGGTGGTGGAGAGACCGCTCGGCTTCTTGATGCATCCTCCGATGAGGCGGCCCCTGAAGACGGAGACGTTGATGAGACGGCAGGCCCATCCGCCACAAAACGTGCATTGGATCACGAGCAGACCAACAAACCGGCAGACGAACAGGAAGGCAGGTCAGGCGCAAAGCGCAGCAGAACGACCAGAGCACTTCGTCGGCCTCTTCGCGGGGACTAGGAGTTCCTCAGTAGACGCCTTTGGAGCACCATGGCTTGATACGAGGAGACTACAAGAAATATGTTCTCTCAATGATTTAGAGTCGTGCGATTTGGATAGTTGTTTCTTGCTATTTGAACAGCGAGTGGTTTCCTTATACGAATACATACAGTGTGATCTGCACATCTCGCTATACCTCCGCGTACTACTCCCGAGTCGGCACTAGAGTCAGGACGTGCATCGCATCTCACGCCGTTGTGATGCCTTCAAATCTGATGCCTTCAAATGCGATGTCTTTACGGAGTGAATGCGCTGCTGTGAAGAGACTGACTTTCTCGAGACAGAGCGCACTATGATTACATGAGGTCACCTCATACGACCAATCGCGGGCCTTGTTCACGGGGAACTACCGGTAGTACTACTGTTCAAATAGAAAGAAACCTTGAACTGTCCAAATAGCACAACGCATGATTGAAAGAAGAACCTCAAATTTATTTGCAATGTAGAGTATTGTAGAATGATGGCATTTTCAAAACACACGGGACAAGCAAGATTGAGGGTGCGATGACATGTTTGACACAAATACCATATTGTTGCCCTCAGTCACCCCCATTAACGCAAGCCGCGACTTCCAGCGCATGGACTTTCTAGAGTAGTCTTTTCGAGAAGAGTGCGCTTGGAATTATCCAGCAGCTGGTCCTTCACGAATGGCTCCCCAATCGAGGGTCAATACCTCAATGTAAGGGGCATTGAAGGACTACCTGTATGCCGCCGGCGGACGAGTCGCGAATGTGATTACACCAACGATCAATATCTAAAAAGTCAGGAGGTCAGACAACGTCTTCCAAACCAAGCTTTAGAGCGAGATGTCATCCAACAAAGCCAGCCGTATTGGCTACCCAAAAGGGCAACGAACAAACAGGGATCTGCGGGGCGGTAGCTCAAGCGCAGCCAGCCAGACACCTTGTCTTGACCCGTCTGACTAATCCGGTGTTATGCTCGACAAAGTGTGAGGGTGCAAACCGAGATAAACTCGATTTCGTGCTAAAGGAGACAGCCTCTCATCAGGCAGAAGAGGGCGGAGACCGTAGCCTCGACGCTTAAGGTCTATACCGTTCACCCCCGGGCTCCCAAACAAACAGGGATCTGCGGGGTGGGAGCTAAAGCGCAGCCAGCGACCCGACTTACTAATCCGATGCTATGCTTGGGCGGGTGTGAAGGCGCAAACCGAGAAAACTCGATTTCGTGCTGAAACACAACCTCTCTGTGCTGAAGGATACGAACCTCCCAAGAAGGCAGGGCGGAGACCGTAGCCTCGACGCTTAAGGTCTATACCGTTCACCCCCGGGCTCCCAAACAAACAGGGATCTGCGGGGTGGGAGCTAAAGCGCAGCCAACAACCCGTCTTACTAATCCGATGCTATGCTTGGGCGGGTGTGAAGGCGCAAACCGAGAAAACTCGATTTCGTGCTGGGACACAACCTCTCTGTGTCTTTCGGCACAGAGTCTCCTTGGGAAGACGGGGCGGAGACCGAAGCCATCAACGCTTAAGTGCCATACCGTTCACAAGGAGGAACTCGAGGTCCCCCGAAAGGAACCAGGAATTCCTCCTCCAATCCAGCACGGCATTGTTGGCTGACATCTGCGAAAGGAAAAAGCCGACAAAAGGAGAGCATTCGCTGCCAACTGACCTTGCGAGATGGAAACGCGACTGCGACTTCCTAGAATGTAAGCACCGCACCAAAAAGAAAAAAAAATGAATCGAAAGAAATAGAGTGGCAGAAAAGATATCGAAAGAGAAAAAGCGATCGCGATCGCGACGAGGCCAGGGACACAGCGAGAATGTGCTCCAGTCTGGGCAAAAGAGATACGGAGCGTGACCTTTGTGTGATGATGGTGGAGAGGAGGAGGAAAAAGGAAAGACGGAGCGGGGAGCAGCGCCGCTTAAGAAGGCCCGGCGGGGTTCCTGCCTGAAGTTTTGCCTGAGCTTTTTGTTCGGAGTATGGAAATTCCGACGCCCGGTGATCAACATCCACCCATTGATCTTAGTAAGCGAAGCATTCAGGCACGGCCACCGCAACATCAGACGGTACTCCCCGTGCCCAAAATCCGCACAGTGAGGCATTGATCAATCCCATCAATCAAATCACCAGCGCCGACCTTTCAACGCGCCTCGCGTTTCCAACAAGTTGCTTCGAACCTGCGCGTCAACCCGCCTCTCTGCAAATGAGTCCCGAGATGCATTCTCGCAAAAACTTGGATCCCTCGCCCACAAAGCCAGACTGAGTCAGGCGAGGCCCATGACAAGCTCTCATCAGACATCCATTTCCGCATCCATGGGGCA
>NQYQ01000016.1:631948-642873 GCA_003055925.1 Escovopsis sp. Ae720 | reverse complement strand
TTGATCCAATGAATCTTTGATTCCATGAACGATCCAAACTGCAAGTTCACGGAGCATTTTACAGTCATCAATCAATTCATCACCATCAACGAGCAGCCGACGACTTGATCCGTCTCAGAGTCCAGGCATACCTACTACAGGTAACCTACTACAGGTAGTGGCCGAACCCCACGAGACCTCGAGACCTCACATCAATCCATCAATGGATGTATTGGAGTTCCATGTCGCCAAAAATCATCCTCTTCGCAGGCGCCCCATCCCCCTCCATCCCCCCAGACGCATGCACCATCACCACCTTCTCCAATCCCTTCACTCACCTCCTCAACATCACCAACGAATCACCCGATAGCGCCTCATCACTCCCGACAACATCAACCTCCTCAAACCCCATCCTCGCCGTCGCATGGCGCTCCCTCCCCGCCACCCGCCAGCCCCTCCACACCGGCCTCACCCAGACCATCAACATCAACACCAACACCAACGCCCACGACGACTTCTTCTTCACCACCGCTCACGTCACCCCCAAAGACGGCCTCCCTCATATCCCCACCGGTGACCATGACCATGACCATGACGACGACGACGACGACGACGACGACGACGGCGACGAAAGCCTGCTCTCCCGCTTCTTCGAGGAGTCCTTCGCCGCGCACCGCTCATTTCTCGCCGACGACACCCAGCTCGACGACTCCCTGACCACCACTAACCAGACGACATCACTCTCGATCCTCACTGCCGCCTCCGCCTCCGCTTCCATCCCCGCCGCCGCCGCCGCTGCTGCTGATTCAGCCCCGGCCCCCCCGCTCTGCGACCTGCGCGACGTGCCCCCCGCCCCGCACATCGCCGCCCAGAGCCCCGCCACCGTCTCGCGCAACCTCCTCGTCGCCGTCCTCGCCGTCGCCCCGCCCCGCTCCGTAACCACCCGCTGGGGCGCGCCCTTCTCGCTCGTCGAGGTCCTCGTCGGGGACGACACAAGGTCCGGCTTCGCCATCACCTTCTGGGTCCCGGGGCCCAGCAGCCGGCAGACCACCAACGGCAGCGGCAGCGGCAGCAACGCAAACCACGGTGACGCCAACGGGCCTGTCGCTCGGAACGGAGGCGCTGCGGTCCCGGCTGTTCGGGAGACTCTAATCCCGCGGCCGCAGCCGCAGCACGGCCGCCAAGTCCACGTCCAAGTCGACTGCCTCAGGAGGCAGGACGTCGTGCTCATGCGCAACGTCGCGCTGCACGTCTTCAGGGGCAGGGTCTATGGGCAGAGCCTCCCCCGTGGGCTCACCAGGCTGGAGCTCCTCTGGAGGGGGGCCGGCGGCGGGACGTATACCGCGAGGGACCTGGGCGCGCGGGCCGCCGCCGCCGCGGGCGGGCAGAGGGCCAAGGCGGGAAGGGTGAAGGACTGGGTGGTACGGTTTGTGGGTGCGGGTGCGGGTGCGGGTCTGGGTGAGAGGAGGAGGACGACAAGGAGTCAGGCTAAATCGTGGGATAGGCCGCCGGATGACTCGTCCTTACTTCCTGGCTGAGAGGGGAGGAGGAGGAGGATTCGGTAAGACATTCACATTTCAGGGGGTAGGTCGGGACGGGGACACACTGGACTTGAGGCATGCATAGCAAGCAAGCGTGAAAAAGAAAAAAAAATTCTTGATTCTACTCATTTACGTGACTATGGCATAATTAGGATTCTAAACTCATTGACCCCATCAGCGACACATTAATAGATATCATCAGATCATGCGGCAGGCCCCAAGATTCGCGCCGACCAGTTGCAAAAACTAAACGGCTCCATGTATATGTTTGAACCCCTCAAGCATGGGCAGGGGCCGACTCCTTCTTCCCATCCTTCTTCACCGATTTGTTCTCGAACCCCAGGCACGCGAGGAACGTGCATCCCGCACACGCCACCGTGATGTAGTAGGTGTTCCTCAAGCCCACCATGTACGCGTTCAGCACGGCCTCGAGCGCATCGGTCCTGCCCATCTGCGCCAGCACCTGCTTCACCTCGGACGCCCCGCTCTTGATGAAGATCTGCGGGTCGATGCCGACGTTGGCCTGGGTAAGCGTCTTGATGAGCCCGTTCTGGAACGCCGTCTGCGACACCGCGATGAACACCGCGCCGCCCATGGCCTGGAAGAACTGGATACACGCCGTGCCCACGGGGACCCACTCCTGCGGGAGCACCGTCTGCACGATCAGCACGCCGATCTGGAAGCCCGCGCCGATGCCCAGGCCGCAGAGGACCTCGTAGCCGAACCAGATGCGCAGGGGCGTGTGCACGTCGAAGGTGGTGATCATGCCGGCGCCGACCGTGAAGAGGAGCATCGAGGGAGCCATGACCGTGTTGTAGTATCCCACCACGCTGATGATGGTGCCGGTGATGATGGCAGCGATGGTCTCCGCGAGGAGGAAGGGAATGATCTTGATGCCGGCCTGGACGGCGCTCACACCCTGGATGGCTTGGAAGTAGAGAGCTAGGACGAAAGAATCAGCGAGCTGCTGCGAAAGGCCAAAAAAAAAGGGGGGTGGGGGGGTAGGATCTGATGCTCACATAAATAGTAGATCAGGGGGATGAACCCGGCGCCGAAGAAGAAGGAGAAGATAATGGCCGAGACAATGCTGCGATTCTTGAACAACCGCGGGGGCAACGTCCCTTTGTCTCCCTGCCAGATCTGCACGGCCACGAAGAGGATAATGACCAGGCCCGCGCCGACGATCAGTCCGATGACCTTGGAGTTGTGCCAGGGAAACTTGGTGCCGCCCCATTGCAGGCCGATGAGGAGCATCACCAGGCCCGGTATGAAGATGACCGTGCCTATAATGTCGAGCTGTTTCACGCGGGCCATGATGGAATCGGGGCGAGGCTCCGCGGTGTTGTGCTTCAGACGGACGACGAGGACGACAATGGCAATGGTGAAACCGCCAATGGGGAGGTTGATGTAGAAGCACCAGCGCCAGGAGACGTTTTCGGTAAAGGCGCCGCCGAGCAGAGGTCCAGCAACGGAGGCGATGCCGAACATGGCGCTGATGAGGCCGAAGGCCACGGGCCGTCGGCGAAGGGGCACTTGATATCCATGGTCAGACGATCCTTTCAACCCCCCGAATTGCCCGTCATTGATGAGGCGGGGGGTGACTCACTGGACAGAGAGAGAATGACGACAGCACCCGCAAAGAGTCCCGCAGTTCCTAGCTGTTGCAGATCTTAGCTTTGATTCTCTCATACTACTTCCTTTCTCTTGGCCTCATGGTCGCGCGCAATCTCCTGCTGTCCGAGTCAAGCAGAAGGAGCGTGAGCTAGAGATGAGGGCTCGATACTTACACCTGCAACGGCACGGCCAACGATGAAGGCCTTTGATGAAGGTGCGACAGCGCACACCAGACTTCCAAGCTCAAAGAGGAAAATGGCGACCAGATACGTGTATTTTACGTTGAAGAGCTTGTAGACCATTCCGTACATGGGTTGCAAAGCCGTATTGGTGAGCAAGTAGGCCGCACCGTACCAGCCCTAATAGTAAAGTCAGTATCGCCACTGGCAACATCTAAGCCATCCATCCTTGTGCATGCCCATTCGAGGCTTCGAGGGTCTGCAGGTACACGGCATCTCGTGCAGATGCTGGCAAAACGTACAATATCTTCGACACTATGGAATTGTGCGGTAATGGTGCCCAGGGCGGGTGCTATGATGGTCTGGTCGATGGCAATCAGGAGCGTGGCCAGACTCATGGCGAGGAGGATGACGAAAAGCTTGAGGCCAGAGGGATAGATTGTGGTGTCCTCTTCGTCTTCTGTGGCTTCTTCCGGTTGCTCCACTGCCTCTTTGGCTCCCGCGTCGCATGTGTCTTCGTCCTTGCCGTCTGGGTTCTCGAGAGCCCCTGTCGGTCCATCTTGGCCTTGTGTCATGGAGAAACCGTAGTTCTCTTCGACTCCGGTGAGCTGTAGTGTTGCCCCCTCCTTCTCGAGTCGTTTTGATCGTTCTTCTCTGCCATCTTCGTCTTGTACAGTCCGCTCACTTGCGTCTGCATCGTCCTCAAGCTGAACCATGCCAGGCTGTTTGGGTTCGGTGACGAGTGACTCAAGCCCAACCATGGTATCGGCATTCATGTGAGTGGATGGGGGCATCTCGTCCGGTGTTCTTCGTCGTCGTCTCGAGATGGGATTTTCACGGTTCAACTGGTCATGACCGGTGTGAACGGCACCATTCACACTCAGGTCTCCGTATAAGAGGAGCCTTTGGAGGGCAATGGCCTTATGGGTAAGATCAGCGTTGAAGCAACCACAGGATATGTAGGTAGGATGCAAGTGGCACTTACGAGTACTCCGTACAGTACCTCTCCTTACTCCGTGTAATTGTAAGATTTCGTCCTTCGATGTTCTCGGATCGTGCGGAAAAATTTTGCTTCTTTGTCTGACAACGCCCGACGGGGGTACTCGGGGAAAACTCTCTTTTTATATGTATGCTGACCGGGAACATCAAGCAGATCATCGAAAAGCAGTCAAGGCAGGAATATGAGAAGCATCAATCCATGTCAAGAAAATTTCCCGGTCAGGCCAATTTGCGGGTTAGGGTCATTGATGGCATGTACGGAAGGGGGACCACGCGCTTTCTTCTCGCCAAGTCGACGAGAGAAAGCGGATCCATCAATAGTACGAGTTCGTACAGGTAGATGGCCAAGCCGCGACAGGTTTCCTTCAGGGTTTTGATTCGGTTCACGCTGAGAATGGTACCGGTAATTGTTAGGCATCGGTGGGGATCCAGCCGGACCTGATCATGAGTCATTGCCGAGCCCATCCCAATGGTACCCCTCCCCGGAAGAAATTTCGCGAAGGGGCCCCTGAGAAATGTCTGCTCGATTTCATCCTCTGGGACGAGCTACCGCTCCTTCAAATCCAAACGACGCTACTTGCCGAGCGTCTCGATGTTCCCTGGTCTTGTTATCTCGTCAGATTCGCTTGAGCGCGAGGCAGGCAGCAAGGAAGATCGTCGCGTCGCGGCTTGGCCAGATCCTACTAGTCCGAGTCTGGTACATGTAGATTGAGGCTCTGGATTCAGATTCCATTAGCGCTTTGAGATTCTCCATACCGGCTTATTCAGTACATGTACAAGGGGCTCGGATTCCCCAGGCATCGGATCTCACCTCGTACTCGTACGGGTATGCCCGACACCAGTCTGATCCACCTTCTCGGTCCTGTTCGGAGAACGGTGTACGAGTACGGAGAACGGTGTACGGAGAACGGTGTACGGAGTACTAAGTCAACAAGATCATTCGCCGTCGAGCGCGTGGAACGAGACCAGCTCCGGGACCAGGTGCGGAGTTGCTCGGGACTTGCGGAAATTGCCTGATCATAGTGCCCGATCGAGAACCTTGGGAGTTACCGGTATGACCATCAGAGCCGGTTGAGCATCGTGAGGTCGGGCCTCATGAGCGGAGCCTTGTCTGCGGACAATGCCAGAAAGGGCATTCACATGATCTTCGCATGAGTACGAGTGCGGAGTGCGGAGTGCGGAGTATGGAGTATGGAGAAGTGTACCGGTACGGACTTAAGTTGGTAGTGCTTCATACTCCGCACTCCTGCAAGACTCGGCATGGAGTAAGACCAATTGGGCGGGAGCTGTTGACAACTTGAGGAGGCTTGATGACTGAAGATGATGATGAAATCCAAGGTGTTTCTGATCTCTGACCTCATCAATGGTGAGATTTGATCAATACAGGGTACCTACTACTACGAAGTAGGTAGTACCTGTACAGAGCTGGAAGCTGGAATGATCAAATGTCGAAGACCTCCAGCTGTATGCAGTGGATTTGATGTTTACGAGATGTTTACGACAAGTTGTGCTCGTAGCGAGGAATCGCTTGTTCTCGGTAGGAGTAAATTGCCAGGGGCTTGAGCCCTCGATTCCTTCCAGAGCATCGATCGTGGAAGGTGCCACTCTCATGCTGGGACAATGCGGGGAGGAGCAGTGGAGACTCGAAGTAGCCAGCGAGGGAAGCCGCGATGGGAGCCGCAACGAGCCAGACCCCTGTGGAGATTCGACATGATCGACGTGACAGGGACGGATTGCATCGTCCGGTAATCCGTACTAGTACTACTTAGTGCTGAGGATTCGATCACAATATGTGTATTCTTGGGACTCGTCAGTGATCAATGCCTTTCATTTGAGCAATACCTCTAAGGGCCTGTACTCGGTACGGAGTACTCCGTAGAATCGACATCCTTCATGCTGGACATTCCGGGATGGTCCCTTCGCGGACCTTCAGGGGGAGAAACCAATTGGTGATGACGGGGCATCTACCGGTACAGTAGGTACTCCGTAGTGCCGTGGCATGGAAGGAAGAGGAGCGCTCACAGTGGCTCCAATCACTGCCCCCCTTGCAGTTCACGGGGTACGGCTAGTACTTCGAACAGCTGGCTCGGGACTCGTTCTCCCCACGATGGCGCCGCATTCGTGTAACCACCTGCTCCTGCCTGCGAATCATTGTGAGACCTCCAACCTCTCCGGCCCGCGCCTGCCGTCCAGCCACCGCCTGCAACAAGAGTCAGCAGGATCGATCGACTAGGCCGGAGGGAGAGAAGGAGCGATGGACCCGATGGACCGATGGCCTCGGGGTTCCTGGTGCCTCCCTCGTGCCTGCCAATCGGCATGGGACACCAATCCACCAATTCTTTTGTCGATCTACCTGTGCTCCATACTCCGTACCTCTTCCTTTTCATTTTTTTTTCTTTTCAATTCTCAATTCTCGAGTCGCCGTCGCTAGAGGCTGCTTTCAGCTTGTCATGATGATTCGAACCTTGATCGCGACCTCGACTGACGGCGCTCGATAGTACCTCAACAGGTGATGAACATGCCAGAGAAGGGCAATCGCTTCACCGGTCGGTCATCAGGCAATGGCGTTGCTCGTAGGTGCGAATTCGACCTGTACGAGTACTCGTAGCTGAGGAATGGCATGTGAGTATCATGCCCCATGGCCCCTCCCTCCTTTCAACCCTCCACACCACGCAATTCAGGCTCGTGCTGCGGACCAACGCGCAACCTGAACCCCCCCCCTCGAGCTCCCTTTGAGGTAGTATGTATGTAGTAGCTCCAGCTTCCTGCATCGCACACGATTCTGACGAGTACGACAGCATCCATCGCTTGTGACCACCGGCTCATCTCCATCCTCCATCCATATTGGCACCATCGACCCCGACATTCAGCTCCCACGCGTCGCCCAAATCTGTTCGCTCACTGCCGGCCTCGAGGCTGGCACTCATTCTCCACCCAGACCTGCAATCACTCTCGCGCCTAAATGCCTGCGCATCTTCCTCGCGATCCTGTTGTCCCACGTCTATAAAGACATGATGGATACCGGCAAAAATGAAGGACAAGGCCAACGAGCCATCCCATCACCCGGACCTGGGGACATCGACCGTCGTGACTATCTGCTACTGCCAGGCTCGAAGTCGCACCAGGACATGGCCATCACTTCGGACGGCTTCCGCACGGGTCCCGCTCAGGGGCGGCGCACCCTCTTCCGTTTCCTGACTGTCCTTTCGCTGCTCTTCCTATGCGCCTTCGCCCTTGCAGAGTCCGCCTCCAAGAATGCCGCCGGCTCCCGCCTCTTTGCAGCACGGGCAGATCGCCAAAAGTATCTCATAGGCGTCGGAAAGGGCGACATCACCGGCCCGGTTGTCGAGATCAACTTCGCCGGATATGCCAACTCGGACCAGAAGGGGACGGGACTGCGCCAGCGTCTCTACTGTCGCGCTTTCATCGTGGCCGACGTCAACAAGCCCTCCGATCGCTTCGTCTACCTCGTCCTAGACACGCAGTCTGGGGATACTGCCATGCGCAATGGCGTCCTGGACGCTCTCAAGGCTCTTGGGAGTGACTATGCTGTCTACGGTCAGAACAACATCGCCTTGACGGGTACTCATAGCCATGCGGGCCCGGGCGCCTGGTTCAACTATCTGCTTCCCCAGATCACGAGCTGGGGCTTTGACAAGCAGAGCTACCAGGCCGTTGTGGATGGCTGCGTCCAGGCCATTCGACGCGCTCACCAGAGCCTGCAGGAAGGCTATCTCGACGTGGGCCATACCGATGTCGCTGATGGCGCCATCAACCGTTCGCTTTGGGCATACCTCCAGAACCCGGAAGAAGAGCGCAACAGGTACAATGCTGAGACGGACATCACCATGACTCTGCTGCGCTTCCAGCGTGCCTCGGACGGCAAGAACATCGGCGTGCTGACTTGGTATCCCGTCCACGGCACCTCCCTTTTGGGTAACAACACCCACGCCGCTGGTGATAATAAAGGAGTTGCTGCTTGGATGTTCGAGTCGGCCATGGCAAACGATGCCTCCGCTGCCCCTGGTTTTGTTGCTGGTTTCAGTCAGGCAAATGTGGGCGATACGACGCCGAATGTCCTTGGTGCGTACTGCGATGACGGCTCGGGACAGCAGTGCAGTCTGGAGAATAGCACGTGCGCGGATGGCAGGTCTCAGAGCTGTCACGGCCGGGGCCCCGAGTTCCAGGCCCTTGATCTGGGTGTGAAGAGCTGTTACGAGATGGGGCGCCGACAATTTGTTGGGGCTCTGTCCATCTTTGTGAGTGATTGCCTCTTCATCCCGCGGCCTTTTGGCACGCAATATCCTTCCTTCCTGATGTGTTACGGGCACGTCTAGCTGTGTCACTTCTTCGAGGAATCATGGGATCGACAGACTGACCTCGAGGCAGCGCTCTATCGGTTCGTCCGGAACCTCCATCGTGGGTTCAACCGTCAAGGCCCTCCACTTCTTCCAAGACATGAGATACTTCAACTTTACGCTGCCCAACGGGAAGGCTGGCCAGACCTGCCCGGCGGCCCTCGGCTACTCCTTCGCCGCCGGCACCTCTGACTGGCCAGGGGCGTTTGACTTCACCCAAGGCGAGGCCGGCGCGCCGCACAACCCCATCTGGAGCGTGGTGGCGGGCCTTTTGAAGGCCCCGGGGCCAGAGCAGGTCAAGTGCCAGGCCCCCAAGCCCGTCCTCTTGGACGTGGGCGAGGTGCAAAGCCCCTACCCCTGGACCCCCAACATTGTCGACATCCAGATGCTCCGCGTCGGCCAGCTAGTCATCATCGTCAGTCCCAGCGAGGCCACAACCATGGCAGGTCGTCGCTGGAAGGCGGCCGTCGCGCAAGAAGCCGCCACCTTCCTCGACAAAGCGCCCGTCGTCGTGCTCGGCGGCCCTGCCAACAGCTACGCCCACTACTGCGCGACCCCCGAGGAGTACGACGTCCAGCGCTACGAGGGAGCCTCGACCCTCTACGGCCGGGACTCGCTGCACGCCTACATCAACCTCACCGTAGGGAACATGCAGTACCTGCGCCCCGACGCCACGGGCCAGCACGCCCAGGGCACTCTCCCGCCCGACAACCGCAGCAAAATGATGTCCTTCATCACAGGCGTCGTCCAGGACAACAGCCCGCCGGGCCACCCGTTCGGCTCCGTGCTCGCGCAGCCCAGGACGTCCTACCGCGTCGGCGACGTTGTCAACGTCACCTTCCAGGCCGCGAACCCGCGGAACAACCTCCGCCTGGAGCAGACGTTCGTGGCGATCGAGCAGCAGCAGTCTGCCGGGGGGCAGTGGACGCGGGTCCGCGACGACGCAGACTGGTTCCTGGTGTACACGTGGCGCCGCACGAACTTCGTGCTGGGATACAGCGAGGTGGACGTGACGTGGGAGACCGGGGGCAATGCAGCGCCGGGGACGTACCGGGTGAAATACTACGGGGACGCGAAGCCCTTGATTGGCAAGATCGCTGCGTTCGAGGGGACGAGCGATCCGTTCGTTCTCTCGCAATGACGGGGTCGAAGCCCTGGTGACTACATGAATTGTTTGGCCAGTATTGTGTTTTTTTTTTCTCGTCTTTCTCTTGCTTCTAGCCCTGATGATTGGCATGCTTCGCGTCATGGCTCCCCATGCTGTTCGGTCGACTCCAGTGTACGGAATGTTCTGGCGTCTGCGAGCGCTGGTTGGCTGCATGAGCTCTCGCGTTTCGCTGTTCTCGCATCCGAAGCTTCGCGTGCGTATGTATGTATGTACCGGTATGTATGAACATTGATACTCCGTAGTCGGTGCTCAAGTGCGGTGTATGTACGGCGTACATGAAAACAGGCTACTGTAAACATTGATACCTATTACCTGTAGTATGTAGTATTCGATTAAGTCTTCCTTTGGCCAAGAACGTATCCGGGCAGCCATCGATCGACTCGTACCGAGTGAGACTGATCTTGATGACTGGGGTTTCGCGGACGTCCAATGTCCTCGGAACCCCCCCCCCCCCCCCACCCTTTACATATTGGGCTCACCCATGCCCCCCCTCGATATCAACTGTCTTGCAGGAATGCCGGAGCGGCCCACCCTGCGTTTGTTTTTCATCTTCCTTCCGGCCCGCCTACTGGACGACCATGCGTCTCTACTCGTACGAGTCTCATACGCCGAAATCATGGAACAGCATTCAGGATATTGACTCGATGAGGGCGATCCGCGACTCGCTTGGCAGGCCGACGGATCGCAAAGACAACCATGATCAAATATGTACTATATGTACCTACTACTACCTCCTACCTAGTACTCGGCATGGAGTGATTATACAGGTACATTCGTAGTATGTACGTGGGAACGAATAACAACAATCAGATGGACGATATCCCGAATCTTGCCAATCAAGGGAAGCACCGAGGTCGGCGAGTGGCGATCGAGATGCCACTGTCGCTGTTGCTTCTGCCGCGTTTCGTGTTGACATCGATTGCTACGTCAGTAGGTACTCTCATGTGTCACCGAATCCGTACCATGTGCCAAGGCGCATAAACATGAGGGTCTGCGGCTTCAGGGATCGCTGGATGAGAGGGCGAAATACGAAACGGGGTCACAGTCTGAAGCTGGTTGATTCCTACTAGGGGGGGGGGGGGGGCCG
>NQYQ01000016.1:572766-609940 GCA_003055925.1 Escovopsis sp. Ae720 | reverse complement strand
GGGGGCGACTGTGCACACGTGGAGGGGGGGAGGAGGGCGGGGGGGGGGAGGAACAGAAAGAAAGAAGCAGTTGTTGCCAGGTCGGTGCTTCTGGCAGAGGGACCGAACGGCGTTTGCAATGCGCAGACTTACCGATTCAACAGCAGATATTGAGAGGAGGTTTGTTGCTCGGCAAGGCACTTAAGTCAAGCTGCGAGCAGAGCGACGTGAGGAATCGAAAGACGGCGATGAAATTGACTCGAGTCGGATTGATTCGAGATGACCGTTCGGAGACTGCGTCGAAGTCGCGGGGGACAGGACAAAGACGACGATTTTTTGAGAGTTTTCAAATTTTTTTGAGTTTTCTTTGGTTGAAAAAAAAAAGGACAAGAGCAGAGATGGAGTACGAGGACCGTACTTCTAGACTGACTCGCCTTTTTATGTTGGGGTTTTGTTGGAATAAGGGTCGGTTGGTGGGTGAAAGAGGGAAAAAAGAAGTTTTTTTTTTTCGTCCACCTTGAGGATTTTTCTTCTGGGCTACGAAAACCTGGCGGTGGAGTGACCTTTCCATTTAGTGGTCTCCCGCACGCCGGAGAGCCATTGACGGGGTCTATTGTTCCTGCCGCGCGGCGTGCGGTACTTGCCTTGCCTGCATCCGGGGCACAGCGATGCAAGTACTCTCCGGCAGCCCGCGGCCATTCTGGGGCCTCACAGTACGATGTACTGTGCTATCGCCTTCCTTCCTTTCGGTCCCAGTTTCCAAGCGAAGCCCTTCGCTAGGCAGGAACTAGCAGTGATAGTGGGTGGGTGGCTGCCTCCGGGAAGCCGTCAGCAGGGAGAATAGAAGGTGCGATGCGCAGCACGGTCTCTCCAAGTTGTCATTTGATGGATCAATGGATGGATGGATGGATGGATGGATGGATGCGTGCGCACGGCAGGTCCAGAGTCCCATCAACCCCGCTTATTTACTAGTACCTAGTACGAGTACCTCTCGTAATTGCGCACTGCGGTTGATGGGGTGAAATCCGCACCGGCTCTCGGAAAGACCGATTCCACGGTGATCCGCATGATGGACCGCTGTCAAAGGACTGCCAATTGTGTCCAGGGAGGTGCACGTCTTTGGGTCACTTGAAGGCGATGCATAAATAGTACTCGTACTCGTATGAGGCTCTCTCCCTTTGCTGATGCATCGTGATGAAAGCCGAGTCTGCCTTCTGCCCTCTTTGAAAGGGGCCTTTGCCAAGAAGCACAGACAGCGGGCGGGAATCCCTCATGGTCTTTCTTTGTGCGCAGAAAGCGCTGAGAATTCGTACTGTGCGCGGCTGCGCATGTGAAAGAAAGGCGACACTATTCAGTTTCGCACTGTAACTTCGCACGGCCTCATGGCGGGGCTGCAACTTTCCCACTTGAACCCCAAGGCGGTCAGATAATACTGCCAAGATACCGGTACATATGTACATACGCGAGTGCTAATCTTATCTCACCCTGCTGATGCAGGTATTATCAATCTATCGATGCTATCGCGCCGCCTTATCTTATCCCTTCGACACCGCCACATGCGCCCCGCTGCCCCAGCCACATGTCGGGAAGGCGACCTACCTGTACTCGTACTACCTACTACTCAAGCCCGATGAGGCACTGCAGGCAGCCATAACGACAACCAAGTTGAAACCACCACCAGTTCGTCACTGACGAAGCTCTCCCGTCTCTTTTGGTCGCGAGCTGCCAGTGTTGGTTCGAGGAAAGTCATCGGCGTGTCGACTTTTGCTAAGAATTCTTTGCGATCGTCGTGGAATATGCATCCAGAACCCACCACCGAAACAGACGCATCGTCCTGATCCATTCTCGAGCTTGTTACTATCATGTTCTCTACCTTCACAGGCAATTCGAGACGTCCAAGGAACGTGAACCTTAGCGGGCAGGCCATCAACCCATTCAGCAACACATCATGGAACCCGGCAGTCGCCTCCAACACCACCAAGACGGTCACCGATGCGCAAGCGGAACGCGAGAAGAGACAGCTTGAGAGGCGGCGTCTCAAGGCTGCGTCGAGAATACAAAGAACATGGAGGGGTCACCAGACGAGAGTGTCGCTCAAGAAGCTTCGGCGCAGCGAGTTCGACGATCTATACCGTTCGACATTCAACGATGACATCGGCCAACGCATTTCGATCGCCTTCGATCTAATCTTGCTTTTCTTCTCATCGCGCCGTCACGATGATCTCGGGCGCTTATTCCTTCTCGTGGATGACTGGAACAAGGCCGGCTCTCAAGGCCTCGACCTCTTCGAGATCCGTCTTTCGAAGCTTCAGAACTTCGTGGGCCATCTCGTGCAGGCATTGCAGGCTTCCTCCATAGAAAGGTACAAGTCTCCTCTTCAACATTGGTTGCTGCATTCGCCCTCTTCAGGAAGGGACAGATGATCGGGACCAGAGACTGACAGTCGTTGGTGTGTAGCAACGCAACGGACATGCGCAATCTGCTTATGCTCCTACATCGAATAGTGTCCTGCGTACCTCAAGGCATCCTCAGGTCGTTGAATCAGTACTACACGGCTTTGACACGGGCATGTCAGGTATTGGACGGCGCGGAATGGAGATCCATCCTGTCAGAGTCTCTTTCGGCGCCGCTGAGAGCCTCAGGTATTGGTACGTGGCTTCAAAGGCAAAAGACTACTAGTCTTTGAACAAGGGCTGTCATTATCAGTGCTAACGCGATTTCGTCCAGAGGACATTTCCTACGATGCCTTCGCTTTTCATTTCCTGACTTGCAGAGACTTGAGTTTCGTGGAGAATCATATCGAGGAGCTGGGACGGATCATAAATATGGAGGCATTGGCGACCGCAATTGTTCAGGGTTACGCCTCGGACTCGTTTCAACAAAAGTCAAACGACGATCTGTTGTGGCTCCTCGCGCACTTCATCCATCTGGGTCGGGCCCAGCCGGAGTCGACGCCTCAGCTTGCCTACCTTGACAGTCTTTTCGTCCAGACATCCGCTCTCTCGACGGAACTCAGCGTGCGGATCAATATCCAGCCATCATCTGACCATGCCGACGAATCGATCGACGAGTCGATCGTACAGCCTCTTGCGCCCTACGTATCGCAGCAGGTTCTATCCCTGGTCGACGGCAAAGGCATCGCGAAATTGCTTCGTGATTTCTCCGTGAGCCTGTCACAGTCGTCACACCAGCAATCTCAAGGCACCAGCCTCCTTGCCGGCTATATTCTCACGTTGCTTCAGAGCCTCCCCAGCAAGGCAGACGATGTACGCATGAGGCTTTTCCTCGAGGAAATTCCGACTGCATCTGGCTCGGTTCCGATCCTCAAGTTTCTGTGGAATATGCTTCATCAGACCTCGGTGTTCACCAAGCTGAAAGGCGAACTGGAACGGCCTGTTGACGTGCTCCGCAGGTACTTGGGGAGCAAGTCCTCATCACTCGCTGTCAGCACCGAAGAGCAGGAATGGAAGATTGTGCTGCTTTTCATGGAATTATACATCTTCATCCTCCGGCTCAGCGACGACGAAGATTTCTTTAGTGGCATCTACCCGCAACTCCTATATTGCAATTCATCCACGAGGAGGATACGCGCATGCAGCCTCAACCTCAGCGAGGTTGAAGCGCTTGCGACGTTTCTGAAAAATACAGCATTCACACTACACTACAAGGTCCAGGATCTGACGTATCATCACGAGATCGTGACCTCGCCGACCCCACAAAGGCAATCGGATCGAAATACGGGCCACAGGTCCGAGGCTGGGCTTCCAACGGCAAGCGAGCGCTCAGGACCCCATCTCTTGGCGGCATCTACGAAACCCGACCTGGATAACCTTCGCTCCATCGTCACGACGGCCTTGAAGATGATTTACGAAAGGGATTCCCGAAAGAGATTCTTGCCCGGAGACCATTGGCTGATGACCGGAAAATTGGAGATTGAAGATTTCATCAATGCAGTGATCGTGGAAGAGAAACAGAATCAAGAGCAAGAAGAAGACAGCTCCGACGAGGCGGAGGATATCATGACGGCCACGCAAGGGGATGACTTCCGGCCGCACTCGACCTTTGCGAGTCAACGATTGTCTCGGCACGCGAGGATAGAAAGACTGAGGGCAACACAGCGGCGAGCCTTGAGGGAGCGCCGACTGGCCGAAATGGGCCCAAAGCTGGAGATCCTGAAGCACATACCGTTTGTCGTCCCTTTCGAGGTGCGTGTCAAGATCTTCCGCCAATTTATCGAGCTGGACCGAAATCGCAGAGAAGGGGGCCTGCCAAACTTCTTTGCCAGGCATCACGGTGAGATTCGACGAGGCAAATTGTTTGACGATGCTTTCAGAGCATTCTATTCTCTGGGAGCAGGCTTCAAAGACCCGATCCAGATCACCTTTTTCGACAGGTTCAACACCCCGGAAGCGGGCATCGACGGTGGAGGCGTGACGAAAGAGTTCCTCATCAGCGTCACGGCCGAGGCGTTTGGAAACGTCGGCATGTTTACATCCAACGAGCAGGGCCTGCTCTATCCCAATCCCGTCACGGTCGACGCCCTTCGTGAGAAGATGCGGCGAAGGGGTTTCAACGAATTGCAGGATGCCTGGAAGGACTCCATGTCCAACTGCTTGAAGAGATACGAGTTTCTCGGTCGCATCATTGGCAAGTGCATGTACGAGGGTATCCTGGTCGACCTCGCGTTCGCGGGCTTTTTCCTCCTGAAATGGCCCTCTCCCGGCCCGAAAGAGGAGAACAGCTACAAGGGCAGCATCAACGACCTGAAAGACATGGACGAGGAGCTGTACAACGGCCTGCTGCGGTTGAAGAACTACACGGGAGACGTCTCGGAACTGGGCTTCGATTTCACGGTTACGGACCAGATATCTCCCCAGGGCGAGCAGCCGATCAGGACGATCAGCAGAAAGCTCATCGCCAACGGCGACGAAGTGCCTGTGACCAACGACAACCGCCTCCTCTACATATCCTACACGGCTCGCCACCGCCTCGTCTCGCAGCCCGCGCTGCAGACGGCTGCTTTCCTGCGGGGGCTCCGCGACATCATTCGGCCGTCGTGGCTGTCCATGTTCAACCAGTCGGAGCTGCAGCGGCTGGTCGGGGGCGATTCGCAGGACATTGACATTGACGACCTGCGTCGCAACACGGTGTACAGCGGGGTGTACGTCATTGGCGACGACGGTCTCGAGCACCCGACGATTCAGATGTTCTGGAACGTCATGGCCGGCCTCACGGACGCCCAGAGGCGCGACGTGCTGAAGTACGTCAGCTCGACGCCCCGGGCGCCACTGCTGGGGTTTTCTCAGCTGAGACCGAAGTTTTGCATCAGAGACGCGGGATCGGATGAGGATCGCTTGCCGAGCACGAGTACGTGCATCAATCTTCTGAAGCTGCCGGTCTACAAGACGGAATCCACGTTGCGGGAGAAGCTGCTCTACGCGGTGAGCGCCGGCGCTGGATTCGACCTGAGCTAGAGGTGATTGCTCAGAACAGGGTGAAGCCCGGGAGAGGAAGGGAGGGAGGAAGGGAGGGGGGGGGGGGCCTCATGAGAAGACAAGGAGAGGTGCGTTTGCATTTTGCATAGGGAGGATTTCCAGCATAAGGAGAGTTCTTTTTTATTGCTTTCATCATCAGTTGGCATTCTGTTAGGTCTCATGGACAGCACTAGGTTCTCTGAGACGGCGTTTTTATTTGGGTGAATCCTCTTGCAAATTGAGCGAGCGAGGCAGGTTCCAGGATTACCGAGATATCACGCTGCGTGAACAGGTCTTTTCGCCTGAAAGCCTCTGCTCGTCAAGATAAGACAGGCCGTGATGAAGAGGTTGCTGGGCGTGGATCGTCACGGGCGACCGCCTTACTTTATGCCAAACCAGTTTCACTCAACATTGAACGAAGTAGTACCTGTAGTAGTACATACGAGTACTGATTGATCCGGAGCGACAAAAAGGGGGGTCCCGGGTACATGCATTGTGCCTTAAAGTCCTCGAGTGTCTCGATCTAATCAATCAATGTATTGAAGTTGATCCATTACTTGTCTGAATCAGGAGTAATCTTGTCGCATGCCTACGATAGCCGGGGAATGCATCAAGTGGTTGCAAGCGGAAGGATGGGCCAGGCCGTCCCCTCACAGTCCTGTCGATCACTCCACGGCTGGCATTTGACATGCACCGAGCATGGAATCCCGTCCGCATCCGACCACTTGGAAAGGCTATTGAATACGCAGTACTCCGTACCTGTACATACTCCGTACATACATACAAGCTGTTCGCCTTGGTCCGAGGCCACATGCAAGAATCTGGAGACGACGAGTTCCCGGACGGCGGCTCCGATCGGAGGAAGATGCCGGAGCCTCGGCTTATGCCAAATGCGGTTAGATCAATCAGACCAAATGAGTCAGCAAGATAGAGATGATGATTGGCCAATGTTGGCCCGAAGTGGCGACCTCAGGGAAGCGGCTATTCAAGGCTCGTCCAGCCAATCGCCGACAAGGCAATTGTAACTCGAAAGCGACCCGATCGCGGCCGTGGGATGGTGGTGGTGGTCGTAAGTCGTAGTCGTAGTCGTAGTCGTAGTAATGGTCGAGCATCTGCTGCCTCTAGGGCCACGATCGAATCCTCGCCTCGACAAAACGCACCAAACCGCTTCCCGCAACACCCACACAATGGCGTCGATGCCCATCTCCAGGTGTGCGCGGCGCGCCACCCAGGAAGGCGTACGATGCCGAGCGGCACGAGCCCCCGGCTATGCCATTGCGCCGAGGAGGACGGCCCTGTCCGGTAGCCTGTCCCGAGGGTCCCTGGCAGCGAGCAGCAGCAGCAGCAGCAGCAGCAGCAGGTTAGCAGCGACAACAGCGACGGCACCGCCGACGATACGGTCCTTCAGCACAGCGCCGACGAGGCTCCGGCCGGCCAGCGCCGCCGCCGCCGCCGACGAGGAACCCTTCGACCCCGCAACCATCGAGCGCGAATCGGACGAGGTGGACGTGTGCATCGTCGGCGGCGGGCCGGCAGGCCTCAGCGCGGCGATCCGGCTCAAGCAGCTGGCCAACGCCGCCGGCGACGAGGACTTCCGCGTGCTCGTGCTCGAGAAGGCAGGCGACCTCGGCGCGCACATTCTCTCCGGCGCGGTGATCCAGCCGACGGCCATCAACGAGCTCCTCCCCGACTGGCTGGACGAGGCGAACCCGTCGCGCTTCGCGCACGCCACGCCGGCGGGCAGGGACCGGATGCGCTTCCTGACCAAGAACGCGGCGATCCCGATCCCCGCGCCGCCGCAGATGAACAACCACGGCAACTACATCGTCAGCCTCAACCAGTTCGTCAAGTGGCTCGGCGAGCGCGCCGAGGACGCCGGCGTCGAGGTGTACCCGGGCTTCGCGGCGTCCGAGGTGCTGTACGCCGCCGACGGGTCCGTCCGGGGCGTCGCGACCAACGACGTCGGGCTCGGGCGCGACGGGCGGCCCCGCGGCTCCTTCGAGCGCGGCATGGAGTTCCACGCCCGCGTCACCATGTTCGGCGAGGGCTGCCACGGGAGCCTCAGCAAGCAGGTCATCCGCCGGTTCGGCCTGCGCCGCGACAGCCAGCACCAGACGTACGGCCTGGGCGTCAAGGAGGTCTGGGAGGTCGACCCGGCCAAGTTCGAGCGCGGCGCCATCGTGCACGCCATGGGGTACCCGCTCCCCAGCGACGTCTACGGCGGCGCCTTCATGTACCACTTCGGCGAGAACCTCGTCAGCCTCGGGCTCGTCGTGTCCCTCGACTACCAGAACCCATGGCTCTCGCCGTACCAGGAGTTCCAGAAGCTCAAGCTGCACCCGCTGTTCCGCAGCGTGCTCGAGGGCGGCAAGTGCATCTCCTACGGCGCGCGCTCGCTCGTCGAGGGCGGCTTCCAGTCCATCCCAAAGGTCGCGTTCCCCGGCGGCGCCCTGATCGGCGACTCGGCCGGCTTCGTCAACGTGCCCAAGATCAAGGGCACGCACAACGCCATGAAGACGGGCATGCTCGCCGCCGAGAGCGCGTGGAACGCCCTCAGGGACCGCCGGCGCGCCTCCGAGCCCGAGGCCGACTCCGAGACCGGCGCCGGCGCCGCCGACGCCCAGGACACCGTCTTCCTCTACGACTACGAGGACGCCCTCCGCCGCTCCTCCGTCTGGAAGGAGCTCAAGGAGGTCCGCAACATGCGGCCCTCGTTCCACTCCCCGCTCGGCCTCTACGGTGGCATCGCCTACTCCGGCCTCGAGGCCTACCTCCTCAAGGGCCGCGTCCCCTGGACCCTGCGCCACGGCGCGCCCGACCACGCCGCCACCAAGCCCGCCGCCGCCTTCCCCCGCATCGAGTACGACAAGCCCGACGGGAACATCACGTTCGACATCCTCACGAGCGTCTCCCGCACCGGTACAAACCACGAGGAGGACCAGCCCGTGCACCTGCAGGTCGAAGACTGGGACAAGCACACCGACGAGGCGTACCCCAAGTTCAAGGGGCTCGAGAACCGCTTCTGCCCGGCGGGTGTTTACGAGTACGTCGAGGACGAGTCCAAGCCGCATGGCGTGCGGTTCCAGATAAACGCGCAGAAGTGAGTCTCCCCGATGATGATGTTTTCGAAACGAAACACCGTAGTGCTCCTCCGTACGAGTACTTGTTGGTAGCAGGTAGATGATTGTGCTGACCCGTGCAACTAGCTGCATTCACTGCAAGACGTGTGATATCAAGGCGCCTCAGCAGGATATCAACTGGCAGGTCCCGCAGGGTGGCGAGGGTCCCAAGTATTACATGACATGAAAGGGAAGTCCGATCAAAGGTGAAACTTCAAATGATGTATAGACGAGCAACTCGATAAGTACGAGTACTACAAAGAGAAAAGAGGAGGGGCAGAAATGGTCGAAACGGCATCACCTGTATATACGAGTGCAAAACTGTACTACTGCAGCATCCATCATCGCAATATCTACGGAGTACGGAGTAGTAGTGTGTTCTGATTGACTCGTGGTGTCTGAGGCTCTGGGCCTGATCTGGAGTGGAAGAGGATGTTGACTTGTCGCGGATCATCCGAACCTTGCAACTCATCACAGCAGCCTTCTCGGACTCGTCCCATGCGATATCCTGCCTGATCAAGTAAAGCCATGGTGAAAGCCTCAACGTCGGATGATGCCTTTTCGAATGCATCGACGACGATTCAAGCATGAGTCCTTCTTTCGTCACCCATACTAGTGCTAGTACGGGGTAATATTCCCGTATGGAGAATGCTTCCCCTGGAGGCGTGACTGACTCTGACCTCCCCGAACAAGCCACCCATGAATCGCGCACGAATGCCTGCACCGCTGAGAGTCGAGACTTCTCGTAGTCGTACTCGTAGTCGTATACTCCGTACCTGTACGGAGTATGTATGGAGGTCTCGTACCGCACTCGTATGCCGGGCTACTCGTACGAGTACTCGTACTCGTACTCGTGCCTCTAGCACTAGACGATCACGCAAGCGGATCGACCAGGAAGGGTGCTGATGAGGTTCGTGCTAGACCACCTGGGTCCTCCAACGCTGACAGCATGACATGCATGGAGGACTCCTCCGTACTCGTACCGGACGAGAAAAGTTCTCGACGGCTGCAGCGGTGGTCAGTGGTGATGATTCGTGGCATTTTCGCGTCTGACTGCCGATCGCCGATGAAATTTTTTTTTTCTCTTCCCTTTCCCTTCCCTTTCTCGTGTGTCTCAATACCTCGACCCTCACCGCGCTCGATGTTGAATTGTGTCCAGCAGAAAAGGACAGCACGGGCGTCATGACGCATCGTGAGCCTGTACGAGTACTCGTGAAAGTTCCGGTATTCCCTCCATCGGTTGACTCGTGATCCTGCAATTGCAAGGACAATGAGGAGCACGGATGCGCTCGGGCACTGGCGCGTCAACGGCTTTCGTCGAGGAGGCAAAACCAGCCCGTTTCACCTTGGATTCCAACCACCACCGACTCACCCTTTTCGAGCCTAGCGGTGACAGGCTCCTCCCTTCGCGCCTCACCACCCCCGAGGTCCCAGGCCGTGACGTGTTTTTCTCCTCGACAAATTTTCCCCAAGGTCACGGATCCGGATAATTGTTAAGGAGGGACTTGGTTGGCACGGAAATGAGCGGAGCCCGATTAGCGCCGCGGTGGGTTGGACCATCTCGAGAGGTGTCGTGTCCATCGCTGTTATGCACGCACGCACGCACGAGATATACGGAGTACTCGTACTCCATGGTGTGCTCCTTGGTGCGCTCCGTATGTGAGATCGAAATTGTCCGTCTTGGTAATGTGAGAATCGTGCATGCTTGTCGTTGGGGTTGGGCTCCTCCAAAATCCCGACCAGGACCTCGGAAGAAGAGCTGCCGGCAGAAACCGTGCTCGTCGATGCATCACGAAGAATCAGTGATGTGACGGCTCATCTGATCCCCGTGATCCGTCCGAGTTGATGGGTTGCAACTTGCGCCTCGATCCGAGAGGGCACAGAGGACAAGATTACGACTCGCACTCTCGTACTCCGTACGAGTGCTTGTGCTCGTACAATCACAAGCAAGACGAGATTGACAGGCCTTGGGGCCGATAATGCACCGCCGATATGCGCGCTAGCCACTCAAAATCTTCTTGGTGGATGCGGCTCAAAGGCATCGGTTGGCCCCCCAGAGTCGCAAAAAAAATCCATGACTCACCCGTGCAAAAGAAGATGGGGGGATGGCGGAGGGGGCACGAGTTATCCAATCTCCTCACCTTTCATCACAACTCGTGCCCAGAGCAAGAAGCAACTTCATCGGAGTATATCTCGTACGAGCACTGCGCCATGTGCACCGCGGGGAGCAGGCTTTCCTTGTTGAGAAGGGTTCTGGGCATCGATGGAATACGATGGAGTCGTCGTACTGTAGCGAAGTCGATTCCAGAGCACACCGTACTCTTTCATCGTGGTCCGAACAGGACAGGTCAGGTTCTGACGACTGTCTCAACGGATGCTCAGCATTGATGGTTTGCGTCAGCACGACATCGAGATTTTGCCCTGACCGTAGCAAGACGCCGGCGAGATCTCTTTCCCGGTATTCCGTACGAGTTCTTCAAATAGCATCGAATGACCTCCATATGATGCAGGAATCGCACACTCGGCTCGGAATACTCGTCCAGACTTCTTTCGCACACAACCTGAAAGGAGCCAGGAACGAGACCGAGGCCAGAATGCGAGCAGAAATTCACACTCGCACGAGCACGAGTACGAGTACTGGTACTCCGTACTGTCCCCAGTGCACCATCATCCGTGCTCCATGCTCCGAGCTCGTATTGGCTGTTCTAGCAAATTTTTCGTGTGGGAGAAAAGTCGCCCGGACCGGGTTCTTGTGCGTGTGTGTGCGAGGGAAGGGCGGCAACAAAAGCAATTTCCAGGGAGTGGCTGGTGGGTTCCAGACAAAAGGGGAAAAGGGGGGGGCAAGGCAAATGAGGAGGTGAGCAGCGCGACGCGGCCAACCGCGGGTCCTTGTCCAGCCCCGTTTGTCGAGCTGAGCGCACCTCGCAGGTCATTGTCCGCACCGTCTTTTCTGCTTATAATCTCGTCCCCATCGATCGTCACCTGCGGGTTGCATTTGCCTTCTGTTTCTCGCCATCCCAATCATGGTCTCGTCGATTCCTTGGACAGAACCATTGCCATTGAAGGCAAAAAAGAAACGATCCTGTGATGGTGCCCGGTGGGATGGGCTGCGCCGTGCTGTCATCTGCGGACAGATGGGAGCCGTCAAAGGCCAAGCGGAGTCCGAGAGAGGGCACAGAACATGCGTCGAGCTGCGCGTTGTGCGGTGAGAGCAGTTGACCAGTCCAGAAAACACATCAACGAGGGCAAACTTGAAGAGAGAAGAGTCCAAGGAGAGATGAAGAGACGGAGATCGAGAGCGCACGGGGGGAGAAAAAAAGAAGAAGGAAAAGAAGAGAAAGGAAAAGAAGAAAAGTTCGGAGGGAGAAGAGATTGTGGGAGAGAAAAGAGAGTGGGAAATGAAGAAAGAAAGAGGCCAGACTCGCATCGTCATTCCTTCTTTCCCTCGGAGGGCGGGAATCGGCCTGGTGAAAAGTCGCAGGCGCGATGGGGGTGCAGCTCGCTCGCTTCAAGCAAAGCTCGGAAGGAGTGACCCAGCGGGGTTCAGGTACCCGGTCGTCTCCCTAGGGTACGGGGTTAGAACATCCAAGTACATACGAGTACATGTACAGGTACCTCAGGGCAGGCGCCAGGGCCCGCGAAAAGGACAGGTATCCCGTTCGAGGCAGGAACCTCGATGATGATGGATGAGGTTGGAGGCAAAGAGAGGCCCACGGAATCCCTGGCCAGGCAGTGACCGCCAGCTCGGCCGTGCCCTGGCGCTTTCCATCATCCTCCTCCTCCTTATCCCCCTCCTCCCTGACGGCTTAGTGCCACAGGGTTTTGGGCCAAGAGAAGACTCGAAGGCTTGGACTTGGAGACTTGGAGTCCGGAGTACCTCGGAGAACGGAATCCAGATGCTGGTGGCCGGAGGTACCGCGATGTCGCGCGTGCTATGGGGAGACTTTGCTCGGCCAGGGGGGGGGAACTAAAGAAAGGAGATAAAACCCGTCGCAAACGGGGGCTGCTATTGGCTAGAGGTGGCGCTAGCGACTGCACTAAGCTCAGGCCGGAGCTGCCAGAAGCGACGCCACAGCCCGTGTTGTTGCCTGGGAGTCCTGCCTGGGCTTGCCACAACAGAAATATAAGTACCCAGCCCTCCCCCATCCGCATTTTCGCTCTTCTCGCGCGCGGAAGCTCCGACCCACGGCCCTGCGTATCTAACCTCTTACGTTCGGCCACTCTTATTAATTTCCATTTCTTTTTTTTCTTATTTCTTCTCGTCTCCTCCTTCCTCAACCCCACCGACGTCAGACACACCCCACCCCACTTTTTTTTTCTATCTGGAAAAGGGTTCGTCCTGCTTCTTTCTTCCCCTCACCACCACCTCTGGGACTCTCTTCTCTCTCTCTCCTCTCGCCTCTTTTTTTTTCTCTCCTTCTGTCTCAGCCTCGTCGTCGGACGCCACACGTGGTGCATTTGCCGTTTTCGCATCTGCCTCGTCCGTCAGCAGCCTCTCGCAGAGATCTCCACTCGTGGAGCGGTCGCCGAGACAAGAAAAAAAAAGAAGCAGAGAAAGACGAAAGATTACCAGAAGCAGAGACCGAGGAGCGGAAGAGGAAGAAAGACAGACATCGACGACCCTTCGCGCGCTGCTGTTCACAGGCCGAACAGCATCCATCATCTGCGTCCCGGTCGAAGAAAAGGACAGAAGAAGAGAGAAGAAGAAGATACTGGACCACGCTCCTTAGCCGTCGCTCCTTGTGTGTGCAATCGACCTCGTTGATCCCCGACGAAGACTTCAAAGCGCTCCCCCGCCGCCGTCGTCGTCACCATCGGGTCGTTGCCTCGTTTGTGTAGACAACAAATAAAAAAAAAGATTGCTTTTCAAAAGTGAAGAACCAAAAGGTTTTTCGAGTTTAGGTTGCTGGATCTGGTGTCGAGCATCAGGATCTTATCCCTCGAGCCTCTCCAGTCGACCGACTTTCGAGTTTTATTTCCTCTCCCGCTCGGCTCGATCTCGTTTCGCTGTTTCACACAGCTCTCACCACTTTGGCGCCTTTTTCAAAGCACTCTAGAGACACAAGAAGTCGGTTCCGCGCAGCATCTGTAGGGGAGACATTCACTTGTTCATCTCCCAGATTTGGTGGGTTGCACGCCTTTTTTTTTTCTCTTTTTTCTCTCTCTATTCCTTCGCCTCTTATTCACTGCACGGTTTTGTGTCACCTCCTGCGCCCGCTGGCGGAAACGTCAGCGGCCGAAACGCCTCATTTTCCTCTCGACCCCAAACCCTGCATTCCCCGATCACCGAGCCACATCCTTCTCCCTTTCGGAGGTATCGCTCTCTCAATCTCGGGGCTCGCTTTGGACCCTTTGGTGGCTGTGCCGCCTTGCACATGATGGCTGGTGCTGACTATCTTGGACAGTTCTGCTCAACGTCGCTTCACCAATAATTCCGTGTTGCGACCTTCAGCCATCATGGAGGGTATCCAGACACACCCGTCGACTGCCGCGCAGGCCAAGGCCTTCACCGCACCGGGCTCTCTCTCGTTCCCTGGCGGTTCGAACGAGCTGCCTCCGTCGACGACGAACGCACCCAACGGCCAGGGCGCGGCTCCCGCTGGCCAACAGGCCGCGGCAAGCGGGACTGGGGTGACTCCCGCTACTCCTGCTGCTACGCCCGCGGCCTCGCAGGGCCCCAGCGGGATTACTCCTACATTGCAGTATGTATCATCCTGATGAGTGCAAACGGCCTAGCTCATGTGAGGCTTATCACGCAATCCAAGGAACATCGTTGCGACTGTCAATCTTGACTGCCGGCTGGACCTCAAGACGATTGCATTGCACGCCAGAAATGCCGAGTACAATCCCAAGGTAAATTTTGGGTGTCTTGTTGGGACTCAGGAAGCTCTGGCTCACACTGCCTCCAGCGTTTTGCCGCCGTCATCATGCGCATCCGCGAGCCCAAGACCACCGCCCTGATCTTCGCCTCGGGAAAGATGGTCGTCACCGGTGCCAAGTCGGAGGATGACTCCAAGCTTGCGTCGAGAAAATACGCTCGCATCATCCAGAAGCTGGGCTTCAACGCCAAGTTCACCGACTTCAAGATCCAGAACATTGTCGGGTCTTGCGACATCAAGTTCCCCATCCGACTGGAGGGTCTTGCCTCGAGGCACCACAATTTCAGCTCCTACGAGCCGGAGCTGTTCCCTGGTCTGATTTACCGCATGATCAAGCCCAAGATTGTGCTCCTGATCTTCGTCAGCGGCAAGATTGTCTTGACTGGTGCCAAGGTCAGAGAGGAAATTTACCAGGCCTTTGAAATGATCTACCCCGTTCTGCAAGGTTGGTTTTTCACCCTCCATTTCTGTCTACCTGCCCCGTCTCGCCAGTCTCTCTAACATCTCTTGCTACAGATTTCCGCAAGGTCTGATTGCATCTCTCCGGGCTGGATCGCGAGATTTTATTCTCGCTTACCCTCTTTTGCCCACACACAACTCTACAACTTCTACATGTATGACTAGACCACACGGTCACGATACCATGATTGCTTTTCGATAAACAGTGCTTCCCCTTTCAGAATCCCCGACAGGCCACAGCCGGGGGTCTTGAGACGAGGGGTCGCCAGACGTTATCACGTGATTTCTGCATTGCATTGGCGTTGGCAACGGAGGGCCAGGAAGAGGTTTTTTGTCTTTTTTTCCTTCCTTTTTACGATGGATCTTTCTCGTGGAAACAAAAGAGACCAAAGACTATCAAAATCACAAACAACACACACAAAAACGGAGAAACAAAAAAGAAAAATCGTTTTGGACGCCCTCCGAGAATTGGGCCGCCAGTCCCTTGGACGGGTCTTCTTTAATGCTATTCGCAAAGGAAGAAGTTTGGGTCGCGAGGAAGTTGACGTTGACGCCATGCTCGGTCTTCGAGTAGCGGCAGAGAGGCGGGGATGATCGTTGGCGCGCCGACAAGATTGGCCACCTGAGCCACTTCGACATGGGGAAAAGAAGATCACAATCACACAAGACTTGCACACTGAGTGCAAGAAATCCTGCAAAGGAAGAGGGCAGCAATGTTGTGCGATGGCGCGAGGATGGAGGATGATTTTTTTTCCCTACCATTTCCAGGTCCGGCTGGGTCCGCAATATTCTTGCAGAATAGTAGCCCTCGAGACCGGTCTGTGCCATTAGCATTAATGACAATGCTTAGTTTTTTGTCCTCACAAGGGAACTCGCTCTGCTCCGTTTTTTTTTTTTTTTTTTTTTTGCGTGAAGTGCCGTGAATGGCAGGTCGGCTTTGCCGCCTGGGTTCTTTCTGTGTTAGCATGTTGGATCCTCTGCTGCCTCGGTGTTACCTTGTGATCGTGGAGATGGGAAGAGATCTGCCATGAACACCACGCCCCGTTGGGAGGATTGGCATCCATGTTGCCTCGGTGAAAGCCAACAGCGAGCTGACCGAGAGCTGACACACGTGAGGGATGAATGACGGCCTGGGAGGTCCGTCGACGACCCCTCACTAGGGATGTGTCATCAAGAAATGATCCATCTATCACCCAACGAACGCGAACTCCTTGTGTGGCCTTCCAAGCTGCTTTAATCTCATTCCTTTGTGCTTGCTTGAACAAGGGATCTCCGGCAAGGGACGCAGAAGAAGGTTCAGCCATGAAGCACCCTCCTCGCGACATCCTCATCGTCGGGTCCGGCGCGTTCGGCCTCAGCACCGCATGGGCGCTCACCAAGAGGCCGTTCTTCGCCAATACGAAGATCACCGTCGTGGACGACGCGCGCGGGGGAGGCTTCCCACCCCAAGATTGCGCGAGCGTGGACACCTCTCGGATCGTGCGCGCCGACTACGCGGACGCCGAGTATGCAGAGCTAGCGGCCGCCGCGCAGGAGGAGTGGCGCAGGCAGGGGGACGACGACATCGGCGGGCAGGGACGGTACTCGGAATCGGGCCTGCTGCTGACGGCGTACCGGGAGGAGAGCGAGGTCCAGACCGGGAGGAAGACGGCGTGGGAGTACACGCAGGGGAGCTTTGAGAACGTGAAGCGCATAGCGGCTCGGGTGGGCGCGGGGGAGAAGGTGCGCGAGCTGAGGACGGCGGGGGACGTCGGGGCCGTGCTAGGGATGGAGGAGCTCGAAGGGCGCGGGCGGCCGGGGGACTGGGGGTATGTGAATGAGCTGTCGGGGTGGGCGGACGCGGGGCGCGGGATGGCATGGGTGTATGAGCGCGTGAGGGCGACGGGGCGGGTGGGCTTCGTGGACGCGCTGGTGGAGGAGCTGGTGACGGAGGAGGGGAGAGTCGTTGGCGTGAAGCTGGGGGGACCGGGTGACGACAACTCGGCTGGGGGAGGGGACGTCGTGAGGGCGGAGGTGGTTGTCGTCGCGGCGGGAGCGTGGACGGGCAGTCTGGTCGACCTGAGGGGGCGGGTGGAGGCGACGGCGCAGCCGCTGGGGTATGTGGAGCTGACGGAGGAGGAGTTCCGGGTCGCGAGGAGGCTGCCGACGGTGCTGAACTTCAGCTCGGGGTTGTTTATCATCCCGCCGCGGGAGAGGGTGCTCAAGGTCGCGCGGCACACATTTGGGTACCTGAACCCCGTGACGGTGGAGCGGGCGCTGCCGCCGTCACGGTGGGAGGCGCGCAGGCCGATCGTGGTGTCGAGGCCGGTGACTGTTCGAGACGGTGGTGATGCCTGCACCCGACTGCCCAAGGATGCGGACGAGGCGCTGCGGCGGGCGTTGAGGGACTTGACGCCGCTGCGGGGGCTGGAGGATCGTCCGTGGAGGGAGACGCGGCTGTGCTGGTATGCGGACACGAGCGACGGGGACTGGTTGGTGGACTGGCATCCGGGATGGGAGGGGCTGTTTGTGGCGACTGGCGATAGTGGGCATGCGTACAAGTTCCTGCCGGTGCTGGGGGACAAGATCGTGGACTGCTTGGTTGGAAAGGGGGGCGGTCTGGGGGAGAAGTGGAAGTGGAGGGATCTTGATCTCAGGGCGGGAGGGGAGCGAGGGAGTGGCTTGGAAACGGATCAAGGGGCGGCGAGTGAGTACAAGTATGTTGGGTTCATGACGGACGATGGGAGTCGAGGGGGGGAGCCGGGGTTGATATTGCGAGAGGAGCTGGCGAAATAGAGATGGACAAGGATGACTGGGGAAGAAGCTGGAGTTTTTGATCCCTTAGTAGAGGAGCATAATGAAGGGGAGAGAAAGGAGGCATCGTCGGGCATGGCGGCGACGGCGTGGAGACGTTGCAAGATGCCCGTCATGCATGCACGCTGATGAGAAGAAAGGATTGATGCTAGAAGGAAATAAAGAAAGAAGACGAACGAGAATGACCAGAGAGAAAAAATAAGAAGAAGAAGAAGAAGAGGGAGAGGGAGAGGGAGAACGCGAAATTGGAAGATCTCGATGGTTTCAATTTAGGAGTATCAATTATTCGTATATCGAGGTTGTTTGGAAGTGACCGCGTTTATGCTTGTATCGGGGCATTCGCAAGGCGTGGATTATCGTGGGGCGGCGTCTCTCAACTGTCTTGCGTCCCACACTGCATCGGGAAGAGCACGACACCAGCTCTCCACGCGCCATGACACTGGCTGCCTGACATTGCGGCTCTCCATCCTGTCAATCTAGAAACCCTTCGAATCATCAATTACCATAAGATCACGTCGAATCAATCCATCCGAGCCATGTCGTCGCGAGACGCGCCCGACTTCTCCAGCGCCGAGGCCAAGCTCCAGAAACCCGCCAAGCAGTCCGCCTTCGAGAAGCAAAAGGCCGAGGCCGAGGCCAAGCGCCAGCGCGAGGCCGCCGAGACAGCCGCCGTCTACGAGGACTTTGTCAAGTCGTTCGACCATGGCTCCGACGACGCGGGCGCACGCTCCGCACGCGACACCTTTGAGCGCTCGCGGCCCCGGCCGGGCTACGGCAGCGGGGGGCCCTCGGTCAGCGTCGCGCCTAAGAGACACTTCGGCACGTCCGGTCTCAAGAGCGGCCCGGGGAGCCTGGGCCCGCCGCCTTCGGGGTTCACTAAGAAGCGATCGTTTGGCGACTTCTCGAGGGCGGGCGCCGGCGCCGGGCCCTCTGCGCGCGACAGGCCGACGCTGGCGTACGACGAGCGGGAGCCGGGGTCGGGGTCGGGGTCGGGGCCGGGGTCGGGGCCGGGGCCGGGCGCCTCGACCGTGACGAGGGCGTTTGACGCGAGCGACGACGAGGAGATGGGGGATGCGGCCGTCGACCGGGCTCAGGAGAAGGCGATAGCGAGGCCGACGCTGCGGCTGTCGAACCTGCCCCCGGGGACGTCGCCGGCGATGATCAAGGCGCTGCTGCCCGACAGCCTGGCCGTGGAGAACATCAAGATCCAGCCGCCGTCCGGGCCGGGCGGGTCGGAGAGGAGGTGCACGGTGGCCATTGTCACGCTGTCCAAGGAGACGCCCGCCGCGGAGATGGACGCGGCCGTCAGCCTGCTGCAGAACCGGTACGTGGGGTGCGGCTGCTACCTGTCGCTGCATCGGCACCTCTCGTCGGCCGTCTCGAGCTCGACGCTGCCGTCGCTCGCGTCGTCGTTGGGCGCGTCGTCCGGGTCGAACCCGTTCGGTGCCAAGCCGGCGGAGCAGGGCGGCAGGCCGGGGTCGCGCGAGCGCCACTCGAGAGCGGGATTCCACAGGCAGTACGCGCCGCCGTCGTCGTACGGCCACGGCGCGGGGGTCAGCCGCTCCGATCTGTTATACGTGCCGGTCAAGCCGCCGCAGGACATCAGGACGGTGCAGCTCATCAACAAGGTCATCGAGGGTGTGCTCGAGCACGGGCTCGAGTTCGAGGCGCTGCTCATGTCGCGGCCGGAGGTGCAGCGCGAGGAGAAGTGGGCCTGGCTGTGGGACGCAAGGAGCCAGGGCGGCGTGTGGTATCGGTGGACGCTGTGGGAGGTCATCACGGGGTCGCAGGCCAGTCTCAAGAAGGGCAGATACGTCCCGCTGTTCGAGGACAGCCATGCATGGAGGACGCCCGAGAAGCGGCTGCCGTACGAGTTCTCGACGAGGCTGGACGAGTTCGTCTCGGACGCCGAGTACAACTCCTCGGACGACGAGGATTTCGAGGACGGGAACAACAATAACAATAACAACATCAGCAGCAACAATCACGAGGGCCCGGCGGGGGAGGAGGAGGAGAAGTCGTTCCTCAACCCGCTCGACAAGGCTAAGCTGGTGCATCTCCTGGCGCGGCTCCCGACGACGCTGTCCAAGGTGCGCAAGGGCGACGTCGCGCGGGTGACGGCGTTTGCCATCACCCACGTCAGCCGCGGCGTGGACGAGGTCGTTGACCTCATCATCTCCAACGTCGTGAGGCCGCTGTCCCTGACGGGCGCCAACCTGTCGAAGACGAAGAGCGAGCCGAAGGAGGTGCAGGCCAAAAGCGGCGGCGGCGCGGACGAGGCGGCGGCGGCGGCGGCAGCAGCAGCAGCAGCAGCAGCAGCAGCAGCAGCAGGTGGGGAAGCTGCCGACGCGAGCGCCGCAAGCCTCGTCGGACTGTACGTCGTGAGCGACATCCTGTCCTCGTCGTCGACGAGCACGGTGAGGCACGCGTGGCGGTACAGGCAGCTGTTCGAGACGGCGCTGCGGGACCACAAGGTGTTTGAGCACCTGGGGATGATGGCGGACAAGAACGGCTGGGGCCGGCTGCGGGCGGAGAAGTGGAAGCGCAGCGTGCACCTTGTGCTGGATCTGTGGGAGGGGTGGTGCGTCTTCCCGGCGGAGAGCCAGAGTTTCTTCACGAACACGTTTGAGAACCAGCCTCTGCTGAAGGCGAGGGAGAAGGCGGAAGAGGACCCCGCGAAGAAGGGCAAGTGGAAGACGGTCGAGGTCAACGCGACGACGACCACGACCACGACCACGACCACGACTCCGAACACGACGACTGAAGGCAACGAAGCCATCCGCGGCGAGGCGGAGAGGGGCAATATTCTCGGCGAGCAGGACGATGTGGATGGAGAGCCTATAGAAGAGGATGATGTGGCCGGGGAGCCCATCGATGAGGACGACGTCGAGGGCGAGCCGATCGACGAGGGCGACGTCGAGGGGGAGCCGATAGATGAGGACGACGTGTCGGGGGAGCCGATGGATGAGGACGATGTTCGGATGGGGTATGAGGAGGAGGACGGGGGGAGGCTTGTGTCTATCGGCGATGGGCATGATAGGGGTGTGTCGGCTCAGGGGCCGGAGTCTGCAGGTCGCGGACAGCCCAGGAGGCGGATGCGGGCTGTGGACATGTTTGCTGATTCTGACCATTCGGACTCGGGGAGGTAGCTTGATGGATTCGTGTAGGCAATCGAGACTGGGTCCAGAGTCTTGGACTCGCACTTGATGCACGATGGGCGAGGCTGGGTCCTCCAATACTAGACAAAGGATGACTGCCTCATCGACGATGGGGTCTCCAAGGGCCAGAGAATCTTAAGGTCTCTCCATGTTCCAACTGATTTTCCCAGGGCTGAGACTCGACTGCGAGGACGGGTGATGATCATGTACAGATCTGACGTCCTTGAAGTGAGATCAATGTTTCCTTTTAACCTGCTGAACCTTTCATGGGTTGCTTGAGGTCAGGTTCGTCAGGCGAGAGCCTCGTGGAAGACAATAGACGGTCATCTATTCTATTGAGAATCCCAATAGCCAACACCCGGGGTCAATAGGTCTCATTGATCCATGGGTAGGGAGTTGAATGAATCCATCCCATTGATCAATCCATGAATCCACTCGGGCTGCCCAGGGTTAGGGTTATTCTCCGAGAGAATTCCCATGTTGTCTCGAGCTCTTATCATGGAATGGATCTCTTATCTACTTCTTATCTCAGGCTTATCAATCAGCTCTGATCGACTCTAATCCCGTTCTGGATTAGCCCGGCTTACTGGACGCCCGGGACGTGCTTCGGCTTCTTCAGCAGCAAGTCGAGAACGTGAAATCATCCATGGATCAAACAAGCAAGCCCCCCCTCGGAAATCAATCGATGGATCAATTCGTTTGATGGATACGGAGTACGGAGTACAGGTAGACTGATCAAGAATTCAATGGTTGGATCCATCCATCAATCTGCCTGGATTGGACTGACCTTTCCATGCAGTGATCAATCCCATCAAGTCCCAGTATCCAACGCCAAGCATGCGGCTGGCTTTCTCGACTCGGCCCAAATAATTGTTTCTCCCTTCCCTCCCCTCCCCTCCCCTCCCCCCCCACCACCCTCCATGGACACTTGAGCCGCCACATCAATCGCGGTCGGGAGTTTATTTTTTTTTGACGACTACGAGTACTACCTCATGATTGAACAACAACATCAATCATACGAAGCACACGAATACCATCTGAGCGACCTGCTGCGACAAGTATAGCTCTTCCTCGCCTCGCTTGCTGTCCGTAGCTGGTCCTACGTCCTACAGAATACATACAGAGCAATCCGATAAAAACATCCATTCCATTCCTAGAAACGGATTGATCAATTACCGTCGTCGTCATCGCCGTCACGAGTCCTCGCTTGCGACTCGACTCAATTCGATACTGGTGCTCCCCATCGATCCGCCTCACCCGCCCGTCCGCCCCTGGCTTTCAATTGATCTTTCTTGGCTTCTTCTTGCTATCCATTGGCGCGTTCGCGTTACTCCGCCCGCCATCGCCTCGACCGTCGTCGTCGGGTGTCCGAGACATTGCCTTTCTTGGACCAGTTCATGCCGCCCGCCGGCGGTACCGGAATGGGAAGATAGACAGACTTTTGGAAGTCATCGTCCTCCACCATGCCCTTGATCAATGGGCAGAAGATGGCCTGGTATGGATCTCCTCGCGCCTCTTCTTGCCGCTCTCCTCTGGCTTGACACTGATCGATTGCCCCCTCGTCTAGCGAGCCGTGCATCCGCGGCCATCGCTCCACAAAGTGCTCCCACGCCAATGAGCGACTCATGGTCCCCGTCCGCCGCCCAGGCCGCCCGCTGAGCTCCTGTCCGCACCCGCCCTCTCGCCCCTGCCTGTGCGCCGCCGCCGTGACCGCCGCCATCCCGAAGAAGCAGAAGTGCCGCTGCGACACGTCCCAGCCCGAGGCCGCCGACGGCCAAGTCAAGACTGAGGCCACCGGCGCCGATGTCGCAACGCTGGCGGCCTCTTCCTCGTCCTCGGCCTCGTCCTCCAAGGGCGCCGAGACGCCGGGCCATCGAGTACAAAAGTCCGTCTCTAATAAGAGCAAGGCGGGCAAGAAGCCGATCGACCCGGCCGCGCTCGAGCGCATGGATGCGAGCCAGGTGAACATCGTCTCGGCGTTCGACGCGGGGCTGGCCAAGTCGCCGCCGCCGCCGCTGTCTGCTTCGATGACGCCTGGGAACTCGGGGTACGCTGTGATGCGATTCGTGTCTCCTGAAGCTTCTGCTACGCCTGGTTTGTCTCAGTCGATGATCGGCGCCGGACCTCAGAACTCAGTGGCATCCGTTGTCTTGGCTACTTCGGCGGCAGCGCCGAATTCGCTCGCCAATGGGCATCACTCCTCCCAATCCCCGATGAATGGCCACTCGAATGGGGACGAATCGACGTCTCGAATCCACTCGGTCGTCCAGAGTCGCCCGCAGCCCGCAGAACTCCAAGCGCGCCAGAAGAGCTGCTGCTGCTCCAAGGTGGAGTCGACAGAGCCTGAGCAGCTAGAGGCAATGCGACCTGCACCCGCACCGGAAACACGACCGGCTCCGGCTCCGGCTCCGGCCCCTGCCCCGACACAAGAACCACCACATCCAATTCAGGAACACTACCAGATGAACGGCGAGATGATGAATCCGTCGCCGGCGCAAATGCCGTTGCATCACGGCATGTATCCCTTCTACCCGCACACATCCGTCTTCGCGTACCCGCCCCACTGCGGCTCTTACCTCCAGCCGCTCCAGCCCGAGCAATGGCGACACCTCATGGCGAACACGACGTTCAGCATGCCCGTCGCAGACCCGACCTACGACCAGCATTACCAAGCGATGCCGATGCCTGCGATGCACCAGATGACCCACATGAACGGGACCTCCTGGACGTCCCACCAGTGCGGCTGCGGCGACTCCTGCCAGTGCATCGGCTGCGCATCCCACCCCTACAACGAGGCCACCCAGAACTACGTCCGCTCGGCATGGAACATGATGATGCAGGAGTCGTCGCCGCCGCACAAGGCCCATAGCCACCACCACGAGGCCGGCGACCACGGCACGCCGATGAACCACACGCCACTGCCGAACGGCTCGGGCGCCACGAGCACGGGCGCGAGCACGCCGGCGGTCAAGACCGGCAGCGACGACGCCGCCGCCGCCGCTGCGGGCCTCACGCCGACGGAGTCTGCGGGGCCCGCGTACGAGGAGCAGATACTCTCGGCGAACGACTTCTTCTTCGTGAGCTATCCGTTCAGGATGTGCGAGGGGGAGATAGCCAGCTGTTCGTGCGGCGACGACTGCGCGTGCGATGGGTGCTTGATGCATAGCAGGCCTATGTCGCAGGCACAGCTCTGAAGCAAGTCGGGAGTCATGAGTCTTCATGCGTGAGAGCGGCGCGGGGTTTGACGTGGGACTAGGTTTGATGACATGATGAGGATGGATGTGCTTTTTTTTTTCGAATGCAATGTTTCACGCCATACTTTTGATTGACGAAAGCGATCGATAGAAGGGGGGATAGATATAGGCAGGCCTGCAGGGCCGCAGGTGTTTGCTTCGAAAATGTTTTGAGATACCCATACTGGAATTGGCGCCGAAGGGATGCAGCGGGCTGTTCCTACGAGTATATAAGGGTGCCGAGAAGGCATCAGCATAAGGGAAATATGAGCACATTCTCATGACGGAATGCCATTTTCACGTCCCGATTCTCTCGTTCTGCCCTGTGATTCTCATGAGGGTGTCGGGTCATTGATAACTTGACTGACCCCCCCGAATCGACAGCAGGATGGATGAATCATGAAATTGATCAATGGATGGATTAATGGATGGATTAATTGAGGACTTGCGCCCTGGCCAATGAGTGATGCCCGAGACCGCTCTGGATTGTGATTGGTTGGAAGGACGATAAAGAATGGAGCGCACTGTGCTTCCTGGTGACGGCTGTATGTGATTAGGACAGTGCGAAAGCTCACGCAACCTCGAACTTGGCATAATTGAATCAATTGATCACACTCTCTCATTGATCAATCCATTATCCATCATCCATCATCCATCACCTGCAAGACTGGCTGCTTTCCATTGCTCCCATTCAGATCCCGATCACTAATTGAGCTCGAAAGCGTCCTTCTTATTTTCTCTCCTTCAATCTTTCAATCGGTCTTCAGTGCTCAGAATCAGCAACATGCCTCAATCTCCGGAAAGATCGAGGCACTCAAGACGCGATGACCACCGCGGAGCATCCCGCCACGCAGACGACCCGCGCCATCGTCGCTCACAGCGCTCGCTCTCCCCGCGGGCTCACACCACGCGCGACCTCAGAGATAGAGACAGGAACAGAGACAGAGAAAGGGATAGGCACTCACCCAAGCCGACCTCCTCGCGCCGGCACCGCTCACCGCACAGAGAGCGCGCCAAGAAAGCACACCCCCCAGCCGCCGGCGTCGAGGGGGCCCCGTTGCCGTTCGGCGCGCGGCCGCTGAGGAAGGCCGACTTCGCGGCGTTCGAGCCGCTCTTCATCGAGTACCTCGAGCTGCAGAAGCAGAGGGACGCGCGGGGCATGGATGAGCGGGAGATGCGGGGCCGGTGGAAGAGCTTCGTGGGGAAGTGGAACAGGGGCGATCTGGCGGAGGGGTGGTACGACCCGGAGGTCTTTCAGCGGGCTGCGTCGAGGGCGGGCGATGAGGATAGGGCAGAGGCGGGTGAGCAGGAGCGCGTGGTCGCCGAGCGTCGGGCGGAGAGGGCGAGGAGCCCTGCGGCCAAGCATCGCGGCACGGGGGACGAAAACTCGGGCGAGGACGAGGACAGAGACGACAGCGAGGACGGGGAGAGCGAGACCGGTGAGGACAGTGGAGGGGATGACGAGGATTACGGGCCGGTGCTGCCGGGGGCCGAGCGGGGTCGCAGGTCCGGCGTGGCGATCCCGTCGGTGCAGGACCTGGCGCTGCGCGACGAGATGGTGCAGGAGTCCCGGGAGGCCGGGCGGGATGAGCTCCGGGCCGCGCGCAAGGCGGACCGGAAGCAGCAGAAGGAGCGGCTGGAGGAGCTGGCGCCGCGGGCGGAGGCGGGGACGCGGGAACGCAAGCTGGAGAAGCGGCGGGAGGTGAACGACAAGATGCGGCAGTTCCGGGAGAAGAGCCCCGGGGTGGAGGTCGGGGAGAAGGAGCTGATGGGGGGCGGGGACAGCGTGGAGGAGTACAGGAGGGACAAGGAGCGGGACCGGAAGCGCAAGTCGGAGAGGGAGGCGAGGCGGGAGGAGATTGCGCGGGCGAGGAGGGAGGAGATTGAGGTGAAGAGGAGGGCGTGGCAGGAGAGGGAGGACAAGACGGTCAGCATGCTGAGGGAGCTGGCCAAGCAGCGGTTTGGGTGATGGGGGGATCCTTGGCAGATGTTGTGCCAAAGGACGAGGTATGAATACGTTTGCAGGAGCGGGAGCGCGCCTTATGATGGATGGATGGATGATGGCCTCGCGATTGATGGCGGGAGGGTGGTTTCCATGGTGCCAGGGGTTCGGAATCCGCACTGTGTGGGAGTGCGCGCTAAAATGCCTACACCTTGAACGAACGAGGCTGCACCGGAAAATTCTCACGGACTTCATCACCATATCAACCTTCACGGACAGGTCATTTTACAAGCGCGCATTGAGACCTTGAAATTCAGCCTTTTTTTTTCTTCTCTTTATTTTTGCGCTTTCAATTCTCATCGTCAAGGCCCGGTGCGCCGTTCAGAATCCAATTCTAGCCGTTCGAAAAGCCTTCAGCAAAATCACATATCAAAGGAGAGGGATTGCGACGACCAACTCACTCATCACTCATCACACATATCACACTCACTCACTCAGTCAGTCGGATCGAATCGACTCGAATCGAATCGAATCGAATCTCACCATGGAGGAGGACGACTTTTCCATGGGCGACCTCATGCAGGACCCCGAGGGCTACTACCCCCCCACGCCGCCGCCCACCCAGCAGATCTACACCCTCGGCAGCGGCAAGCAGATCGTCCTCAACCTCGTGGGCAGCAGCCCCACGGAGGCGCACCACCTCTGGAACGGGGCCAAGATCATCACCGAGTACTTCGAGGCGCAGCCCTCTCGCGTGCGGGGCAAGACGGTGCTCGAGCTCGGCGCGGCCGCGGGCCTGCCGTCCCTTGCGGCGGGCCTGCTGGGCGCGCGCAAGGTGGTCATGACGGACTTCAACGACCCGGACCTGGTGCAGAACATGCAGAAGAACATTGACGCGTGCGACGCGGCGGCCGAGCCGGCGGGGAGCATTGCGGGGAGGGTCGTCGCGGAGGGGTTCGTCTGGGGGAGGGACGTGGGGCACCTGCTGGCGCACCTGGAGGGGGAGCAGGAGCAGGAGCAGGAGAAGGAGAAGGAGGAGGAGGAGAAGGAGGAGGGGAAGGAACGAGAAGGACGGGGCTTCGACGTCCTCATCTTAGCGGACCTGCTGTTCAGGCACAACGAGCACGGCGACCTGGTCAAGACGATACGGGAGGCGATGCGCAGGAGCAGGGAGAGCGTGACGTACGTCTTCTTCACGTCGTACCGGCCGTGGAAGAGGGACCTGGACATGAAGTTCTTCGATGTGGCGAGGGCGGCGGGGCTCGAGGTGGAGAGGGTGCTGGAGAAGAAGCTGGAGAAGCCCCTGTTTGAGAACGACCCGGGGGACTTGGAGGTGCAGAAGACGGTGAACGGGTTCGAGGTGAGGTGGCCGGCATCGGAGGTATGAATTAGTAGGAATGAAGCAAAGAAATGTTACGTGGAATCGTCAAAATTCGGCATCTCGCGGTGTTGCGCGTTCTGATCCTGGTTTGCGTACGTGAAGTCGTGTTCTTCCGAGGCGAGCCTACATACATGCATGATCTAGGGCTTACATACTGCACGGTTCTCGTAGATTGGATTGAGGATCTGCCTCAGCCTGAATCCATTGATGACTACTCCGTACTCGTACGAATGTGACATTTGCGGGGTGACAGGCTCAGCTCGTTCGAGTACTCGTTGACTGACTTCCGGAGCCCCGCAGTCTCGAATCTTGGAAGTGGCATCATCCCGCACGCGCGAATATCAACATCGCAAGTCGTCATATAGGACCTAATCATACCCATATCCACCATCATCCCGACCTACTCGTACTCGTGACAGAGTCGAAGCCGCCATGGCCGGATACGCCGAGGACCTGGAGCGCGACGGCTTCGTCATCATCAAGTCGCTCTTCCACGGCGACAAGCTCGAGGCCCTGCGCGCCGCAGCCTCCCGCGCCGAAGACCTCGCGCGCCGCGGGCAGTGGCCGTACGTACGGACCGTGGGCAAGCAGTTCCCTCCGTGGCCGGCGTCATCGCCCAAGGGCATCTGGGGCGTGCAGCACCTCCTGCACCCCGAGCTGCCCGGCCACGGCGAGTTCGCGCGGGCGTACTTCTCCGACGAGCTGCTCGGCGCGACGAAGCAGCTGCTGGGCTGCACGGACGAGCAGCTCGTGATGGAGCTGCTCAACATGCTCGTGCGGCCGGACGGCGGGCCCTGGGAGCTGCGGTGGCACCGGGACGACATCGGGCCCGCCGCGTCGGCGGAGGAGGAGATGCGGTGGCTGAGCCGGCCGGCGTGCCACGCGCAGTTCAACGTCGCGCTGTGGGAGGACGCGTCGCTGGTCGTGGTGCCGGGGTCGCACCGGCGCGCGCGGACGGAGGCGGAGCGCGGCGCGGGCCCGCATGATCGGCTGGAGGGGGAGGTGCGGGTGCGCCTGGGGCCAGGGGACGCGGCGTTTTACGATCATAACATCCTGCATCGGGGGGTGTATGATGGCGAGGGGGAGCGGTTGACGGTGCATGGGTCCGTGGGGTTGGTGGGCCGGGCGGAGGGGAGGGCGCGGGTGGTGCTGCAGCACGGGGTGAGGGAGTGGGTGGGCGGGATGGATCTCGGGGCCGTGGAGTGGGGGGTTGGTGGTGGTGGTGGTGGTGGTGGTGATGGTGATGGTGATGGTGATGGTGCGAGGTTGAGGGCGAGGGCGGAGGGGATGAGGGCGAGGCTGCTGAAGCTGGGGGAGGAGAGTGGCGATGTGGGATACTCGCTGGAGGGGTGATGGGATGTGGGCTGTTGGTTCGTGGGAGGGTCGTGGACGTGCCGTCAAATGAAGCCATCGTGACTCTCGAAAATGTAGGGTAAGCAGCGGTTGGATATGTTGGTGCACGTTTTGATCAATTCGTGCAATCTCGATAATCCTGTTTCTTCAGCGTACGAGTATGTCGTATGTTTCTTACATGATAGATAGACAGCACATCTTGAAGCGCTTCTCAGGAAAGACAACAAAGTCGTCACAGGCTTGTTTCATGGTGAGGAATAATTGACCCCAAGTGTCCTTCTCCTGATATCCAGCCTCTCGCCGGATGATTGCTATAGTATTGATTGATATCCACCTCGTATATGCATCTAGCAGGACTTGCCCATCGGAGTCGCATTCTCTCTCAGTCGCAGCTTCCTGTCCAGGTTCGCTTAGCAATCCACTCAGAGTCCACAATCCATCCATTCAAATTCCGTTGATTTTTCAAAATTGAATATTCCACAGCAAATTTCCTCCAGCAGGAGGCCATCTCATACATTGATGGATCAATGGATCAATACTCCGTACATACTCGTACTAGGCTATTCCTCCAAACATCTGGCGCATCCTCGTCATTCCCAACAAGGCATCGCCATCCGGGCATCGGACCTCTCGATTTGGGTTTGCCAGCAAATCATCCCTGCCCTCTTTGGCAGCCACTTCTCCTCTTCTCCTCTTCTCCTCTTCTTCTCCGCTCCTCCGCTCTCCCCGCTCGGACCCAGGCAAGGATCCCTGTGCTTCTCCTCAGTTTCCCCGCTTGCCCTGCCCTCCATCCTACTCGTCCTACTCGTGCGAGTACAGGCCGTATTGCCTATAACATCCATGACCTTCGCTTCTGACGCCAGCTGCAGATACACCATGCCCATCTGATCCGTCCAATCGGGGTTCCAGCGTCCCGCGAAGAGGAGAGGCTGGGCCGAGGCGATCGGAGTATCTAATCCATCTCCATCTGCTAGCGCTCGCCGTCGACGACGCGACCTCGTCCATCTAGTTTCATCAATTCCATGGACCACCCCATGGGCAAGCATCCCGTCACGGCCACGACCACGCCGTGGTCAGACGCTCGTCCATCCTCGCGAGCTCGAAATCGACCGACACAGCGCAGGATCCAAGGGCGCCATCGGCAGATCAACAGCACGCGACTGATGATCCACCCTGGCGCTCCTCGTGCCAATCACAGACCACGACCCGCCCGATCATGCTCTCTCGAGTCTCTCCCTCCATCTGCATGTCTCTCTCTGCATGTGCTTTCGCCCACTCGACTTGTCTTATCTCACGCTCGCAGCTCGTCTTATCATCCCAGCGGGCCGCGAGGGGTCGAGACAGAGGTGGGGAGGGGGGAGGAGAAGGGGAGAGAGAAGGGGGGGGGGGCAATATCACACCTTCGCGCCCTACCAAGTATATCTCCGTCTCTGATCTCTCTCCCACTCTCACACACTCTCTTTCTTTGTCTCTCTGTCTCTCGCCTCCTGGCTACCCACCTGCAGGCTCCCCGGCTGGAGATGCCAATGGCTGCCCTTGTCGAGCGGTTGCAGACTGCTACCGGGACGCTTCCTGTGCTACAAGATCATGCCTGTACGGAGTACGGGAGGTAGTGTTCAACCCCACACAATTCAATGACACTGCCATTGCATCTACCGGGCTCTTCAACCAGATCCTCCCCACTCCACTCCACTCGATCCATCTGTGACGCTGTCAACAAAGACTTCCCCATCTCTCCCTTGATCTCACGCCCGATCGCGTTTGCTCCTCTCTTCCCCCCCCCCCTCCCCCCCCTTTTCGAAAATTTCCTCCATCTCCATTCCACTGTCCGTAATGCTTCCGATATCATCCTTTGAGGAGTCGTCTCCTCTGCGCCCGCCGCCGCCGCCATCCTCGTCCTCATCGCCGCTTCAGCAGCACCATCGAGGTCCTAGTAGTCAGTCGCTCGTTGCGGAGCCGGGAGAAGCCCGCATCCAAAAGCCCAAGACGCTACCTTGCAAGTACTGCAGCAAACGCTTCAGGTCTGTCCCGCAATTTTGACTGGTGTCTTTTTTCCTCTTCTCCAAATCTCTACCTCTCCTCCGCGCCTCTTCTCTCTCCCCTCCCCCCGCCGTGCCGGATGCTATGATGTTTACAGTTGGCTTATCGCTTCGCTGCAGACGCGTCGAGCATGTTCAGAGACATGAAAGGACGCATACCAAGGAGAAGCCCTTCTCCTGCGGCTGGGACTGCTGCGGCAAGACTTTTGGAAGACGGTGAGTCGCCAGTTTTGATGCCATGTGGCTGCATGATGTGATTTGAACTCGTCGGTATGCGCGTCCACGGGAGAGAGAGGAGAAAAAAAACCATAGATGATGCATGTACTCACCGGCGCATGATGTTCATTATATATCGGGGTCCTTGATCCAGGATTGACTCCTCATGCGGAGTTGGAGTCCCCATCTTCCCCTCTCCACACCCCTCCTATCGAGTAGCCACTGTCCCTGTTCTTGAGTCAATGGGCATGCAGATTGATCTCTTCTGCTTTTCCTAGCCCCCCCCTCTTTCTCCCCCCCCTTGATGCCCAAGACTTATTACTCACAGCCCTGAGCAAATCATTCTTGCTGAGTTCTCCCTCTTTGTTCCCATTGGAAAAGCCTGTTCGAGCTGCGATCATCATCAGCAAATGCTTACATGGATATAAGTGATCTGTTGGTCAGGCACGAGAAGCTCGTTCACCTCAACGAAGGGAGCAAGGATCGCTCCAGGGCGAGAAGAGTCTCGTCGAGCATAGCAGCGGCGAGAACAGCATCTACGACAGCGCCAACGGCGACATCGAAATCGTCAGCCTCGTCCTCCACGACAGCGCCGGCACTGACGCCGGCACCCCCGGCTCCGACGCCGATGACAAGCCTCCAAGCCTCTCCAACCCAGGACCATCTCAGCGCCGATGTCATGGCCATGCATCGCCTGCGGCCGCCTCTCGCTCCACCCTCGACACAACCAGTGGCACAAATACAGCCGCCGGCGCAGCAAGCACACCAGCAGCAGGGCCCCTTTCTCTACCGAACCGAGTTTTCGAAAAGTCCTGCCCCGCCCGTGACCCAGGAGCAGCCAGCTGCCCCCCGGACGGCGGCATGCAACCTGGACCTGCTCTCTGATGCCGCTCTCGCCAGCGAGGTGAACGGGGGCATCCAGCCGCTGCTGAACACGATGAGGCGACAGTCTCCGAGCTATGCGAGACCGAGAAGCTATGCGGATCCCGTCGCGGCGGCTTACAATACAGACCGTCCGCGGGACGACCAAGCGAGCATGCAGAACACGTATGCGGCCCAGGCCGCCCAGCCCTCCTACGACGATTACAGTCTCTTCCTCGACGACGTCTCCTCGCCCCCGCATTTCCTCCCGCCGCACTTCGACCCTGATCAGCAGCTGAACTTCATGTCTCGCTCGCCGAACGCATTCCACCGCGGGACGTCGAAGCCCGGCTCCCAAATGCCGTCGCGCTTCGGGTCCCTGGCCCCCGAGGGGCGAGAGCCCGGCGACGGCGGGCCCAGGCTGGAGCCGTTCCGGTCCTTCCCCCTGCGCATATCGGCGGTCGACCACAGCGTGCTCAAGAGCAGGCTGGAGGAGTTCTCCTCCGTCCTCCCGGCCGACTTCGTCTTCCCCTCCCGCCACACGCTGACACGGTTCTTCGAGGGATACATCACGGGGTTCCACGAGCACCTGCCGATGCTGCACCTGCCCACGCTCTCGCCCGCCGAGATGGCACCCGAGCTGCTCCTCGCCGTGCTCGCCGTCGGGGCGCAGTACCGCTTCGAGAGCAATAGGGGGTATGCGCTCTGGTACGCGGCCAAGGCGGTGGCCATGGAGCAGGTGCGCAGGCGGCACAGCTCCGAGGTCCACGCCCTGCTGCCGACTGCGTCGTCGTACAGCCCGCATTCCACGCGGCCCTCGCCGAGCGCGACCTACAGACACTCGTTCGCCTCGGCGCAGTCCGAGAGGCCAACGACCCAGGACACCCACCGCGAACCATAGTGAGTGCCAGACATGATCCCCCTCTCCCGCGTCCGCCGTCGCCCGGCGTGCTATTGCTCACTTGACTGACCCGAAATCGCGCCAGCTCCCCAAACACACCCCAGGCCAGGCTGGAGACCATCCAGGCCGTCCTGCTGCTCTTCTCCGTCGGCCTCTGGGGCGCCAAGACGGTCCTCAACGAGGCGCTCTCGCTGCAGAGCAACCTCGCCATCCTGATCCGCGAGGAGGGCCTCACCTCGGACGCGAGCCAGGCACCCGTCGGCGACTGGGAGGCCTGGATCCGGCGGGAGGGCGCCACGCGCACCAAGCTCATCGCATACTCCTTCTTCAACCTCTGCAGCATCGCGTACGACCTGCCCCCGCTCCTCGTCACCTCGGAGCTCCACCTGCCCATGCCGCTGCCCTCCCGCCTCTGGCGCGCCGAGACCGCCTGGCACTGGCAGGAGCTGCGCCAGTCGCTCCCCACGGCCGACATCACGGTGCACGACGCCATCTCCCGGCTCTTCGGGCAGGCGAGCCAGCAGGGGCTGCCGGCGCACCTCTCCTCGTTGGGCTTCTACGTGCTCATCCACGCGCTCATCCAGCACATCTACCTCCTCAAGCAGACCTCGCTCGCCGCGCCCCCGCAGGACCGCGCCCAGCGCGCCCTCCGGCCCGAGGACGTCGACGACGTCACGCAGGCGCTGCGCGTCTGGCAGGCCGGCGTGGAGGCGCACCACAGCTCCCTGGTCGCCGGCGGCGGGCCGGCGGCGGTGTCGGCGTCGTCGTCCTCGGCAGCGGGGCCCGGGTCGGGGCCGTCGGCGTTCCCCGCGGACCCCTTGCCCGGGGGGTCGCTGGCGTACAACGCGACGGCGCTGCTGCGGCTCGCGTACATCCGGCTCTACACGGACGTCCTGCCGTGCCGGCCGCTGCAAAGCAGGGACGTCGCGCTCGTGGCGTCGGCGATGATGGCGAGCCCGCAGCCGATGCGGAGCTTGAGGCTGCACCGGGCGGCATTCCAGGCGGTGCACGCGCTGTCGACGCTCGTCAAGGCCGGTGTGAACTACGTGGCGCGCACCAAGACGTCCAACTGGAGCGTGCAGCATTCTCGTGGGTTCTCCTCTTAATATCCGTTCTCTCTCTCTTTCTCTTGAGCACCTTGCCCCCTCTTCTTCTCCTCCTCCCCCTCCTCCTCCTCCTCCTCCTCCTCCTTCTGCTAAGCACCTGCTAACCCCCCCTCCCCGCGCCATCAGTCTGCAACTTCGAGTGCGCCCTGATCCTGGCAAAGTGGCTCCTCACGCTCGCGGCCCTGACGGCCGCGCACACCCCCATCTCCCCCGAGGAGAAGAGCCTGCTCGACACGGTGCGTATGATGCTGGACGAGACTGAGTTCGCGGTGCCCGTGGACCCGTCGCTGGGCGGGGGCGGCGGCAGGCCGGGCGCGGAGGCGTCGAGCGATGCGATCCGGCTGAGGCAGCTGGCGAGCGCGGTGCTGCGGCTGTGGGCGGAGACGTTCAAGGGGACGCATGTGTTTGAGATGGTGAGGATGATGGGGGGCAGCCTGGACGGGTATGCGGACCTGGTGGACAAGGAGCGGGACAGGATGGATCTGGGGTCTTGAGAGATACCGGCATATGGAGGGGGGAGAGGGGGAGAGAGAGTCATGATGGTGTTGATGATGGATGAGCTTGGGGAGCGTGGTTTGTTAGCAACGGGTTGGTTGGTGTCAGGGGGCGAAACTACGCATGAGTTGCTGTCAGGTGTCGATGCTTGCATTGATCTGTGCTGATGAGGGCCATTGTCCACGCCGAGCCATCGCCTCGACCCCCTGAAAAGCCCCAGAAGCCCACGACATCACGTGATGAAAGAGGCCAGCAAGAGCAAGGGGTGTCGGGGAGCCTCCTCCATGATCCATGACCCCTCCTCTCTCAGCTGGTGACGGACCCGGGGCGATGAGAATATTCGTGCTTCGTGCTTGACCTCAATGACCCGTGCGTGGACTCTTGGCCGAGCACATGCAGGAAGAGCGTTCACGACGCCAAAGAATCGGTATGAGGTAGGTAGCTCGCGGGGGCCAAGGGAAAATTGAAAAAAACCCATGGAAGGATCCATGAAAACCGCGCACGCGGCCGTCGCGGCATGGCCTTCCGACGCGCAGCTTCATCCGTTGAGGGATTGAGCTTCACCTCAAGCTGTACCTGTACGAGTACCTGTATCTGTATGCACTCGGCACATGCTGGGACCATGACGATGACGGGGACCACCCCCGGGCCGGCGCAATGAATGACGGACGCGGCGCAGCTCCCGGCTCCAGTCGAAAGTTGATGGATGGTCCATCGGGGCATGAGTGTCTGGTTTTCCCAAGGGGGGGTGGGAGTTGAGGGTCTGTGAACCTATTGATGTTTCTTCTTTTTTAGCACCGGCAAGTGCGCGTTTGTCTCAGATCAGCCATGTGGGCGGCGTTGTTCCAGAGCGGCGACCTGTTTTGGGCGGATGGATGGTGAGGATAAGATGGCAGGATGGCAGGTTAGTACGGAGTAGTTGGCACGGGCATGGTCTGGCTTGTACATGGCTCTTTTTCTTTTCTCTCTCTTTTTTTTTTCTTTTTTTTTTCTTGGACTAGATGTCTCGGAATCGTCTTGCATGAAGCAGTTGGGGGGGGGGAGAGAGGCCTCCTTCATACAGGTACCGATGGGGTTGGCCTGAAATGGGCGTTGGACCAACATCGAAAGACGGGGAGTTTTGGATGTCGGAGAATTTCAATTGAATGGATGGATCAATCCATCCATCCATCCAGATTTCATGGATGGAATCGATAAACTCGATACTCGTACATAGAAGTTGTATTCGCTCATACTGTGCAATGCGCAAGGGGACTTTGCGTTTCCCCCCCCCTTTTGCCGGATCGCACAGTGCGCACTGCTAGTGTTTCGTGTTTCGTTCAACGCAGCCCGATACTTGCAATCCGGATATTTGCATACATATGCCGAGGCGCAGAATGCAATTGATCAATGTGTTGATGTATTGATCAATGTATATAAGCATTATGGAGTACTGCTATATTCATCTAATAGGTAGTTACTCCGTACTTATGCAAATATCCGCACCTGATGTCATTGATGGAGCCGAGGGGAAAAAAAAAAAAAAAAAAAAAAAAAAAAACAAGATCCGAAGCCAAGAATGTCATTGATCATGGATCGATTGATGGAACCCTTGACAGTTGACCACCCTCCTCCTACCGGTACTCGTACTCGCGTCGCAAGCGGAGAACACTGAGCACTGGATCCATCTAGTTCGGCCACGCGGCCAGGGCGCTCGAATAAGCTTTTGCCTGCATGGGGGAGCTCGCATGTCGTGCATGTGAATGGGGCCCGAAAATAGCTCCAGGTCCGGAGCATTCTGGCCCATGATCTAGGTCGGACTGGAAGGGGGGGGGCAGGGAGGAGAAGGGGAGACCAAGGGGGGGGGGGGGGAGAAGGGGAGACGCATCGATGCATTGATTGATTCATCCATCCATCGATTGAGCTCTCCCGGCCCGGTCGGTGAGTTGGAGGCACATGGAGGCGAGAAGATCAATGCCGCGAGCGAGAATAAATCAATGGATCAATTGATGCCATCCATCCATACTCTGAGTCGTTCTGGTATCAATAAATCAATTCATCAGAGCCTCAGCTTGGGCTGTGCCTGTTCCAATCCACCCTCCTCCTCCCTCCTCCTCCTCCCACGAGGCAGCGTAGTCTCGCCCGAAACACACAGGGAATTGCCTCATGCAGGATTACGTTGGTTCGTTCCTCTCTGGACCTGTCAAGGGCGGATAAAGCGGCATATGCCCCTTCGAACGAGTTTGGGAGGCGAGCAGCTGGCCAGCAGGAGGACTGAGCGCGCGCGCACACACACACGCACACACACGCACAAGAAACATTGCGCGAGGCACTTCTGGTTTGAGCTTGACGATGTGCGGATGGATACTCTGTACGAAAGCGAGGGCCAGGACAAGGACCAGGACTCCATTTGCATCAATTGATCAATCAATGCATCATGAGTGAGGCTGGCCGCCTGCGTGATAGTGCGCACTGTGCAGGCTTGGTGGTATTGGTCCTCGCCATACATACTCGTACTCGTACTCGTACCTGCATGCGCACATCAATGTTGGTGATGGGAGATGCTACTCCGTACATACATACTCGTACATACATACATTGATAACCCTTGAATCAATGCCAGCTCGACAAATCGGGGCGAAAGGGGGGGAGGGGGGGGGGGAGTCAGGACCAGGACCGCTCAAGGCGGCAAATGCGAGATACGAACAGACTGGCACCGCTCTTCGCCGCTTGTCCTGATGCAGAGAGGCCATTGAGCCCCTCGGGATGATGGATCAATGGATCGATTGATGGATGGATGGATGGAT
>NQYQ01000016.1:548362-565901 GCA_003055925.1 Escovopsis sp. Ae720 | reverse complement strand
GGGAGGGGGGAGAGGGTGGGGGGGGGGCTTACGAGTCATGACCAGCTGAGTATAGGAATGGAAGTCGATAAACATCTTGATCCCCTGAGTCTTCTGTATCTTGTGCAATTGGGCTGCCAAGGCCTTGACTTCGGGTGTGTCACCAGGCTTCTTCCCCCTATATGTCTCATGGCAAGGGCTCTTCGAGGCGCCCTGCGGGACGTCCCACTTGTACTCCCAGTTCCTGTTGATGTCGCGGCCAACGCAAGGGGAGCCGTGGTTCTTCTGGCGGTTCTTGCGCCACATGCGGTCCTTCTTTTGCGAGTAGACAAAGCCGTCGATGTTCACGACGGGAATGATATAGAAATCGAACTGATCGAGGTAACTGGTCATATTGGCGTCGGAGCCGTAGCCTGCCAAAAGAGTGTAGGCAAGGTATTCGGCGACCATGCTCGTGATCCATTCCCTGGCATGCACCGTTGCGTGCATGACAATGGCAGGGTGGTGCCCGGGGCCGTCCTTGCCGTAGAGATGGAGGCCGGTGATGACATAGCCCTCGTAAGTGAGCCCTGACACGACGACCTTGGAATTAGTAGGATATTGCTTCTCGAGATCGTCGAGAAAATGGCCGTGGTCGGGCCAGGCGTGGTACGAGGTAAACCACGAGTCGCCATCAAGTCTAACTGCTGAAGTATCTCGTCAGTATCAGAGGGACGTGGAAGGGCGGAGAGAAAAAAAGGGGGAGCGAGGAGGAAAAGGGGGGGGGGGTTGGTTACCTCCACCATAGGTGTCAAAAGACGACTCTCGGGCAATAGATGCCCCAAGATCTTCATGCATCACCGTGGGCTTCAGATGGCCCAGTGTCTTGTTGAAGGCATCGATCTGATCCGGGCGAACGGCAAAGTGTGCGGAACCGCCCGGGCTGGCGGGCCTCCAGGTCTGAAGACCGAGCTCCGAGGCAACACGATTCACCCTGTCCACGTCGGCCCCAACAGGCACCCGGAAGACCTTGTGGCCATCGTAACTGACCTTGGCCTCGATCGAGGCCGCCGCAGTAGCGGAGAAGAGAAAAGCCGAAAGGGGGAGCAAGAGCTTCATTGTCACGTTGTAGTCGGTATCGTTGTGAGTGGTGGCTGTCGGAAGAGATGAGGTCAAGTCGAGTACTGCTGCGATGAATAGATTGTTGTCGCGCTCAAGCAATCAACCGTGATTTTTGGATCGTGTCACGACATAGTCGGTGACGGCGGACCCTGCGGGCAAGCTAATCGAGTCGACCTCTTTTCCCATCAGTCACGTCTTCAGGCCGAGCACTCGCTCGCTCGCTCGCCTTTTGGCCGCTGCCTTAGGCGCAGTGGGTATGTAGGTAGTGTCCATCGTCACCACGACGTCGGGCCTTCAAACACCATTGAGCTAGCCCCGGCATCGTCCCCAGGCGATGTAATATGTCGCGGAGGATGCTGTGCGCTTTGGGGATTCTCTATGACTCCAAGTCAGCCATCTCGTCCGGCCTTTGAGATGAGAGAATCAGTAGCCGTGATCACGACTTACCACCACGGCTGCAGAGCTCCCACGTCTTCTGCAAAAGGCCCTTTGCAGTACTCGTACTCGTACGAGCGGGCAGTCTGCTGCGACCATTCGCTGCAACGTCGCATACGCTCTATAATTTCGAGATTCATTCTGTCCATGCTGGCTCTCCCGAGATGGAGGCACTGATCGATCAAGACGGCGGGACGGTCGATGAAGGGTGCCATGATCCATCCGTGCTCGTATTGACGACGTGACGTCTCCAACGAGGATGCCATCACGGGCCTCGAGTTGTGTACCCGATACTGTAATGTATCTAATAGTTGTATGTATATGTTTTATATGCATATTGACTGATACTTGCATTTATGCATTTATGCAAAATCTCGTGTATAAGAATAAATCTCACGATGCAGCTCTCGAGGCTTCTTCCCGCATAGAATTGATCAATCCATACGAATGTCACCATCACCATCATCACCATCATCACCATCGACCACGTCCTCGATTTTGGACGTCTTTGACGCCGTGCGACACCCACCGTCTTCGCCACTCCGTGATGATACAGCAACGTCGCCCATTTTGCCATACGAGAACGATCCGCGGCGCCGATCGTGACGCAACCAATCGACTCCTCTCGAGGCCATGATCTGCCAGTCTTCTTCGTCGACGACTCGAATCACCCTGGCATCTACCTAGTATGTACTACCCGATCCCCAGCGCGATGGATCGACGTCGGGCTTTGCCCATTTCCCCCAACTCGCAGCAACTCCGACTACTCCTGTTGGTCTTATTCAACTACTCTTGGATCTTATTCATTCTCGCGTTTCCGACAATTGAAAGTTGCTGGGCGTCATCAAACCCTGCGTTTCTTTTCCACCCATCAGGTCGCCCGGGCCACATGCACTCAAGATTGCGATCCGTGCCACGAGAGACTTGGACAAAGGCTGAGCCGCAGCGTCCTCCCTCGCCGTGGCGGCATGACCGTCCATACGGCTGGCCTCTCTCCCCAAGGGAGCAGTTGAAACACCCTGTGTCGAGGCCGCGATCGTGCCCCCAACTTCTCCCACGCTGACCATTTGATGTTACTGCAGGCATCAGGGTTTCATCCCCGCCCGTCTCTCGATCAAGGCCATTTACCGGTATAGCCAGGCAGCCAAGAAGGCAGAACGTCCAAGGTCCGTCGAGGTAGCATCAAGCCATCCGTACTCCGTATTGATGCATTTCTCGATCCGGCACCCGCCAACACTCCGGCAATCGCACTCGCCATTGCGGCCCTGCAAAATGCAGTCTCCAGTCGTCCAACGCAGTGCAGTGCAGTGCAGTGCAGTGCACCCGCAATTGCCTCGAGCATTCGGCCGGGGATCCCTCACCACCGCCCCCCTCCGACAGAGCAGGGATGAGATGATTGGACACAAGGGCGCTCAGCAGCCAAGGCCTCCTCATCGCCCTGCTTTGAAATCGACGCGCAAGGAAGTGGCTGGCCTCAAAGGGGGAGAGCTGCTCGATCCAATGGATTGATGGATGCTTCGCCGCACCGCCCCCTTCAGAGGCGCTGTGGAAATACGGACTTTCGGAGTAGCAGCCTCTCGACGTGCCGCTTCTCTCAGAGGCTCTCGACGGGTCTTCTCGTATGTATGCCGCCCCCATCCTCCCGGGGTCCCGTTGAATCGCGTCGTCCGCTTCCCTGTCCCCCCCTCCCTCGGCTGAGTGGTGAGACACTGCACTCTAAGTTGACGTCAGATTCCCTGCTTCCCATAAGACATGGATCCGAACCGGGCTCGCCCATCGCAACTCCGTATCTGCACGGCCGAAGACCAACGGTCCAGACGCCGCCCGTGCTTCAGCCATGTCCGCCTCCAAGCTCTTCTCTTACCGTCCGGCAAGAGTCCCAAAGCCGCAGTCCTCTTATTGAGTGAGCCCCCGGATCATCAATGCGCCACCCCGAGACCTGTGGCCCTGTCTCGCACAGATGCCCATCCATCCGGGTGGATGCTTTCCGTTCGAAGTTGAATAGTTGGGTCCTTTTGACGTGGATGATTTTCATTAAAACCCACGCGTGCATCTAACACGTTGTCGGCCTGATCATCGGAAGACGTTCCATCCGAATCTCTTCCGTTGACAGGGGAATCGGCAAAGAGCTTCGAAGAGCTGGGGTGAATACGGGCACTCGTTGAGGAGCGAACGACAGCAGTCGCCACTGAGGGCCCGCCGCGAGAGGATCGAGGCTCGAGGTAAGCAAGCTCGTATTCTCCAGACCCATTTGTCAAGACCAGTATCCTGTGGCTCGTCACTGGTGGAGAGGGAGCCCTCCTCTCTTCCTGCGCTCGATCCTTTCTCGGCTCTGTGTCCGCAGCAGCCCAAGTGGCTGATCACGGCCTCGTATTGATGTGATCCTTGATGTGGTTTGCTTCGGATAGTGTTTGATATGAATGGTAGCTTCGTGTGTTCACAGACTCATCTATCTATCTATCTATATATATATATATATATACTCCAAGAGCACCGTCGTCTCTCTGGCCATTGTGTCACTCGGTCCATATCACAGCGAGGTCTCATCAAGCAGACAATCACCACCTTCTCTCGACATTGTTAACCCACAACACCTAAACCCCATCAAACAAGACATCGATCCCTCATCTGTCCTTGAAGCATACCTACATACTTCTTCCTCCTTCAACAGCCGATATCAGATCATCTGGCATCAACCAAAAGTCTGATCGTCGCCCGCCCGCCCCAACCCTTGAGACCTCGACAAAGCACCAGACTTCTCGCCATCAAACCGTGCGCCCATCATGCGTCCATCCACCGTCTTCCTCTCCCTCCTCTCCCTCACCCACGCCCTCACCATCCTCCCCCGCACCGTCGACTCCCCCGCCCTCAAAGACGCCACCATCCTCCGCTCCTCCTCCGCCCCCTGCCCCTCCTGCCCCTCCTCCTCCTGCGCCAAGTGCACCCTCGGCCTCAACAACACGTTCCTCGCCAGCAGCATCAACACCCCCCTCCCGCCGTCCTCGCCCTCGCCCTCGCCCGCGCACCCCTACGACGACGACGCCACCGCCGCCGCCCGCGCCCCGCACGCCGTCTCCCTCGTCGGCTTCCGCCTCAAGTTCCCCGCCAGCGCCGTCGCCTTCTGCACCGTCCAGTTCCCCGCCTTCACGCGCCTGCCGCGCACCAACCTCACCGTCCTCTTCGAGCAGGTGCCCGCCGCCGCCGCCGGCTGGGACGAGGCCTCCATCGACGCCGAGTCCGCGCCGGAGCACGGGCCCCTGATCGCGTCCGTCCATGTGCCCGCCTTCTCGAACATGCCTGCCGTGGACCTGACCGAGGCGTGCCGCGCGGCCGCGCCGGATGGGCAGTTCTCGGTGTACGTGAGCGCGGAGGAGGGGAGCTTTGAGATCTGGTCCAAGGACTCGGGGAACCCTGCGATCCTGCACGAGCAGCCGTTGGTTCAGTGAACGGGCATGGGAATGGCGCTTCTCTTCCTTCGCCCCCCCCCCCTTTCTGCGACTACTTGGTGGTGCCCCTTGTTCAACAATTTAGGCCGACATGGCTTCATCGAAGGATGGGATGATCTGTCTATAATACTGCATACTAGAATGGATCTGTATTTACTTTGTGCGAATTTAATATGAACTCAACAACATGCCAGCTCACATCATATGAAGTCAAGTCCCCTTCGAGCAAGAATCGGAAGACCGTCTAAAGAAGTGCTTCTTCAATCATCAGTCGTATCATCATTCAAACCCCCCTCTATGTAAGACATTACCCGATCGTATCTAAATGCGCCATGTGTTTTCCCCCAAGTCCTAAACCCCGTTCAAAGCAAAAAGAAAAGAAGAAAAAAACCGTCCCTGATATACCCGAATTTTACCAACCGTTCGCCCCTTTTTTACCCAGTAAATGTGATCATGGCTTTGCTTTTTCTTTTCCCTTTTCACATTCAAATCGTCTCTTTGCATCGTCTTGTGCAATCTCTTGGTCTCATTCTCATCATTGCGTGGCCAGCCACTTCACATGCTGAACATCTCCTCGAAGAGCTCGACGTGGCTGTACCCGCGCTTCACGTACCGCATGACGGCCAACCTCGTCTTGTCGGCCATCTCGGCCGGCCCGCAGACAAAGATGGCCGTGCGGCCGCTGTTGTTGCGCGCGACGAAGTCCTCGACGAGCAGGTCGACGTCGGGCCTCGCGCGGCGGAAGCGCGCGTCCCTGCTGTTGCGCCGCTTCTCGCCCTCGGCGGGGGCCTTGGTGCAGTAGAACTCGAGCTCGAGCTTGGTCGACGCGGAGGGCGCGCACTCGGTGAAGCGCAGGTCGTTGGCGAGCACGTCGCGGGCGAGCCCCTCGTCGCGGATGGACCAGGCGAGCTTGACGTTGGGCACGTGGGCGGAGGTGCGGTCCTCGAAGAAGCGGCGCAGGTAGGGCAGGACGGTGGTGATGCCGCTGCCGCCGGCGACGAAGAGGACGTGGTCGAAGTGGTCGAGGCGCGCGGGGACGCCGTAGGGCCCCTCGAGGAGGACGTTGAGGCGGCGCGGGGCGTAGGAGCCGTCGGCGCAGCGCAGCGAGTCGCGCAGGCGCGCCGTCGTGCCGGAGCGCGGCTTGATGAGGAAGGTGAGGTACTCGTCGCGCTTCTTGCCGCCGGTGAGGACGCGCACGTGGGGGGCCGTCGCGCGGCGCGGGTCGGTCGTCTCGCGGTCGCTCTGGTCGGGCGAGGACGAGGAGAACTCGTCGTAGTCGATGGTGCGCCCCGCCAGCGTGAACGGGTGGTTCTCCCACACGCGCCACCCGGGGAAGTGCAGGAAGTAGTACGTGCCGGGCGTCTGGCGGTGCGACATGAAGGACGGGTGCACCTGCACGCGCATCATGCCCGTCGAGTCGCTGTACGAGACGAGCGCGGGGACGCCGGAGCCCAGGAGGAGCTTGTAGTTGCTGGCGAGGATGCGGACGAGGCGCAGGAAGTAGTCGCCGACCCAGAGGCCGATGCATGCCCAGGCCCAGACGAGGTAGTATCCGGAGAACTGGTCCTTGACGTGGCTAGATACAGGAGAGAATTTGTTAAGACAATGCCGACAAGGGATGGAAGAGGAAGGGGGGGGCGCAGCGGTATAACTTACTAGTAGTAGCCGACCATGAAGATGGCAATGAGAGAGATGTGCGTAATCTTGAAGAATTCGTACATGCGTTGGCGGAACGGACCGAGAGCGAAGAGGATGAGAAGACCGAGAGCGACCATCGCCTATGCCATTGTTAGGACTTGTGTCTTGTCGTGATCAGATCCATGCTCCAACGTACCAATAGACCATATTTGAAGACCGGGTCGGTCTTGAGCTCCTCCTGGTAGCCGTCCAAGCCCTTCTCTGTAGGAACAAACATTGTTTAGCAGATGCAATTACGATAGAGACCGGACCAGGCTTACCATAACCGTAGTACGCAGAGAATCCACAGCCGTGAATGATGCCCTCGATGGTCAATATCACGGCAATCCAGCGGTGGAACACGTTGAATGTTCGGTAGCTCCACCCCGTGACGTAGACGAGCAGGTTGGCCCTCCCGCCGAAGAGGAAAATGAATGGCATCGCCGCGGCCATGAGGTGCGCCAACCTGTCGCAGAAGTAACGCAAGACCTGGCCCTCGAGGGTTTTGTAGCTGGAGGTCCCCAGGTCAGCCTCAAGACAACCCCCGTGCCGCCCTTCGAGTTCAACTTACTAGTAGTTGTTGGGGAACGTGTTGTAATACGGAGCCAATGAGCCGATATGGACAACTAGGTAGCCGAAGATGACGATTGTCTGGATGCGCAGGGGCACGTGGAACCAGCCGAGAGGCTGGTGGTGGTGGTAGCCAAAGGTCGGGGCCATCAGGATGCTGGCATTGAGCCAGCCCATGATCCCGGCCTTGGGCGGCTTGATCTCCTTGTTCTGCTCATCGGACCTCGTCGAGGGGATCATGGACCACAGGTTGTGGATCGTCCCCAGGAGGAGCACAAGGGCCCAGTAACCGTAGATGCTCCATCTATTGATTCATCATTAACAATCTGAGCCCCTTTGCCAACTTTGGCCCCCAGGCTCAGTCGAAGGGGGGGGGCAAAGGGGGGGGGAGGGGGGGGGGGGGGGGGGGTTCCGCGGATGCTCACCGGACATGGATACTGAAGGCTCTCTGGTTGTAGTAGGTCAGGACCGAGTCGTTGACAGGGTCGAAGAGCTCCGGTGAAGGAAGAGCCACCTGCTTCCAGACGGTCTTGTCCTCGGCCCCGACCGTGGGCAGGCTGTCGAGGTATTGCTCGGTAACGTTATCCGTGGCCTTGTGGTACAGGTCGAGGCTGACGACCTTTGTGCTCTTCTTGCAGTTCTGCGAGTACCACGCCATGCCGGCCACGATCTGATCGCCGGTGCAGTGCTGGCGGATGCACATGTAGGTCGACTCCACCTTGAGCGGGTTCGTACATACGGTCTCGTCATCTTTGGTGTCTGCGGAAAAGGGGGTCTTGAGGAGGGAGTAGTAGCACGAGGCAGTGCAGCATTCGGCCGCCAGGGGCTTGGACGCGAGGGCGCACGCCGCGAACAGCAGGCACAGTAGGTAATGGAGCCGAGACGCCATCTTGCCTTGCTGATATCACCAGGGGGGGGGGAAGGGTCTGGTGAGGCTGGCTTGATGGGGGAGAGAGAAGAAGAGGAAGAAGAAGAAGAGAAAAGCGACGACAGACAGAAACAGAATTGGCGGGAGACGCAGAGAACGAAGGAGAGAGGCAAATCGCCTCGTTTATGTATAATAACCAAAGATCCTTTGACTCGGTCCTGCGGCATAGATCGATACACATCCTCGCAAGGAAGGGTTCGGATCTGCTCTGCTCCACCACGCCAAGCAAAGATTACTCCCCACACGAAACGAGTACTCGTACTCGTACAGGTACGGTACGAGTACCGGTACCGGTAGACGTGAGCTCACCCATGGTCGACTAGGAAGGTCACCAATTCGGGAATGTTCCCTGCCTTGGCATTCTCTCAGGTGGGTAGGATATTCTCAGTGGCATTTAGAAATACTACCTCTTTCGAGAAAGCCTCCATGCGCAGACTCATGGTCGACATGGATTCTCGGCGGCCTAGCGCGAGACTCGGAGTCGGCTTCGGAGCAACACCACCGGTTACCAGTACTGGTAAGAGTAAGAGTAAGCATGGGCTCGGTTGACACTCGGAATTGGCAGGGTTCACAAAAGCCAAGGTGTACCAGTACTCGTAGCGGCATTCAGGAGGAGAAAAACCAGGGTGCTCGTAGGGATGCGGAGGAGTACTCCGTAATCCTGTCCTCGTACGAGTACGAGTACCTATACCAGTACGAGTACCTGTAGCCGAAGGCCCCCCCCCTTTTTTTTCCTTCTTCCCCTCTTGAGGCGTCTTAAGGTTTCGAGTGGAGAGTCGCAGGGTCGCCGATCCACACGGCGGCCGCGCGATTTTCTCGGACCTTCCAGAAAGGAGGGTCACAATGAGCAGAGCACGTCAGACGGTGCCTGTGTCCAATCCTCGCACTCCGTACTCGTACTTGATTCAAGTCGGCACTCAATACCAAGCAGCGGCGGGGCCGTGCCATGGCCCGCCGGGCAATTGAGTCTTTCCATCATCCCCCAGGCTGCTTCCTTCGTCCTCATATTCAAGAGGCAGACTATCATGTCGAGGACAACCCCCAGGAAAAGAGGGAATCAACAAGGTCAGTGAAGGCTCCGCTGGGGAGGGAGGGGAGGCTGGAGAGATGGATCCACGTGGATTCATCGAGTACCTGTACAGGTAGCGCCGAGGTCCAAGTTGTGGATGAAGACTTGCTTCAAGCGAAGTGTGTGTGTGTGAGTGGAGAGATCAGATGGATTTGATTGATAAGATTGATGGATCGGATCAGATAAACGAGAAAATTTTTCTCGTCTTCCTCTTGGCCGGCATGACAAGGGCGCCCTCTTGCTGATTGATAACAGCGTTTCCCGGGCACACCATCCTCGTAGTGCTGAGCGAGAGGAGGCATTCCGATGCAGCCGCTAGCAAGGAGCGCGTTAGCTTGCGCACAACACGAAAGGGTAAAAAAGGCCATGGGCCTGAGAGCGAGCACGTCCAGACTCCACCATTCAAGAGCTCGTTCTCCGTGATCAGTACCTAGGAGGATACTCGTACGAGTATACGAGTACTGGACGAGTACGAGTACGAATCTTGAGTACGAATACATACTCGCACTCGTATGTATGTCCACCAGTCTAGGGATCGTGGAGCGAGAGAAGCACAATACCGAGGCTCCGTGTATCGCCGATTGGTCAATGGCAGCCGGCGCCTTCTGCCCGTCGGCGAAAATTCTTCGGTGTCCACCGGCATGGGTCCCCCGTCGAGGGTGGAGCATGTTCCTTTTTATCAGATCATGATCACAGACCAGACTGGCTGGGAGGGGATCCCCGCCTCCAACCGTGAGGAGAGCTGCGCCATCAATGCTTGGAGTCCTCCGACGGAAGGCGTGCTGCTGAGAATGTCGCAGTCGTGAACGTGCTCCGATGCGCGTGCGAGGCATGTGTGAGTGTATGCAGACACCACCCCCGCTCTCGGCCTCTCGATCCCACATTTCCGAGTGAGACACAATGGCGTCCATGACGGGGAGAGGCCGGACCTCGAGCTGTTCATGATCAAGTTTCTTGTCGTTGCTCGAGGCAGCACAAGAGGGGTTGGTTGGCCGCCCACGTGCTTGACTGGAAGTTGTCGAGCCTCCAAAAGCTCAAGCTGAGTCCCGACTCGGAGTCTCCAGGGGTTTTTCTCTGTTCTTCTGCTTACTCATCACAAAATTGACAGGCTGTCAACTTGAATTTTAATGGAAGGAAGGAAGGATGGATGGAAGGAAGGAAGCATGAATCGATGGATGCCTTAGTCAGCAGCTACCCCTCCCTCTCCGACTCTCCCATCTTTTTCCTCTTCTTTTTCTTTTTCTTTCTTTTTTTTTTTTTTTTCTTTCTTCATTTTTCATTTTCCATTTTTTTATCAGATCCGAGATGCGGAGTCAGAGTCTCATCAACCATCCCACGTTTCAGCCAGGATTCCGTCGAGGCAAATCTCGCATCCGACTCGCGCCCAAGCTTGCAGAATCGTCCAGGAAGCGGAGGTCACAGAAAGAGCCAACGGAAAAGAGGGGTATGCATCCCCGAGCAGGCATCAGCCCAGCTCCCCTCCAGATCCCTCCCGTATTCGCCGAACACTACGCAGTTAGTAGTACTCCGTACGGAGTACGAGTAGCAGCATTTGATCCATTGATCCATCATTGATCTCTGCCTGTGCATACGAGTCCTCGTACGAGTACGGGTACTCGCGCGGGTGCAGAATCCTCTCTGGTCTCTACCGGTACCGGTAGGAGGAGTGCTCGTACTCGTAGCATCCAGACGGACTCGAGCACCTACTGGTAGTAGTGCTGCATCGTTCCCCCCCTCGCCGGCCCCGATCATGTCGCTAAAATAAGTTACTTCGCGCCCTCAGCAGGCCCCGTCGTCTTACCATTGCAAGCCGGTGAAACATCCGTACATATCCGTGCATTGGATCGTGGATGTCGTGATTTATCAGATCCTCCACATGATGCTGGTGCTTATCAGATCCGCGGCGGGGCATCTCCCCGAGCTTTCCATCCAAGCCCTCAGCCTGGGATGCTCCGGAATCCAAATGCATGGCTCACGTCGAGAACCGGCCCTGGTACTCCGTATATCAAATGTACCTGTATTACGCGCGCAGTACTTTTCATTGTTGGCCGTCCTCGTTGTAGATCTACTCGTACATATTGATCAATTGATTGATCCATGACTCTATTCCCCCCTCCCCTCCTGGGAAGCGGATGCGGGGGCCGTGCTGTCACATCGCATCAAGATAATCTAATCTGATCAAATCAAACCCAACAATGTTACCTGTACTCGTAACCAAAGCAGAAACAGAAATGGACGGCAAGCCTGCACCAGAGATCAAATCCGGGAATCACTCCGATCTTCGCACCGAGACAATCGTGCTGATCCCCCCCTCCCCTCCCCCCCAAACTTTTCCCATCAAACATTACCACTTTCCCAATGAGGCAGCAATTGGCGGAACCCTATTCGTACTCGTACGAGTATGAGTACTGTGTCAATCAATCAACATACGACGTCAAGCTCGGCGGAAGATCCTCCACCCTCGTGCCCCAAGCGCTCTCCTCCGCACCCAGCGTGAGCACGAGCTCCCTCCCCTCCGTGAAAAACGAGTGATCGATCCAGTTCCTCGTGTACGGCCGCCCATCCAGCGTCGCATTCTGGATAAAAATGTTCCTGTACGTCGGATCGAAGTTGACGTTGCGGATCGTGCTCGTCCTCCCCGTCAGCGGGCTCGTGTAGCTGACCGACTCGAAGTACGGCGGGATGATCAGGTACACGTCCTGGCCCGGGTTCGGGAACAGGCCCATCATGCTGAACGCCAGGAACGACCCCATCGCCCCGCTGTCGTCGTTGCCAGGCAGGCCCTCCGGCGTCGGCGCGAAGAAGCGGGGGATGTAGAAGTGGCTCCGCGCGGCGGACAGCCCGGGACGCCCGGCGTAGTGGTACTGGAAGACGGTGAGGAACGACGGCTCGTTGCCGATGTAGCAGATCTCCTGGTCGTGCAGGTAGTCCAGGCGCTCGACGAAGGAGGCGGGCCCGCCGTAGAGCCGGACGAGGCTGCCCTGGTCATGAGGCACGAAGCTAGGCAAGACACGAGTTAGTCATAGAGGACAACGCAAAAGAGCCATTCCAGGAAACGACCGGTATCGCTGCGGGTATGCTTCTCAGGCGGCAAGGATCAAGCGGCCACTTCATACGCAGTAACTCCACTGCCGCCGATAGCCGGTAGGTAGCACTTCGTACTCGTACTCGTACTCGTATAAGCCCCCCCCCCACAGTCATTCAGGAGGAGGAGGGGTAGGCAGAAAGAAAAATCTTATACTCACAATCCGTATTCCCAGATGCTGCTCTCAAACGTCTCCGCTCCGGTATTCTGCAGCGAGCACACGTTCACCATGTCGTGATTGTTGCACTTCAGCGGGTTCTGATCGAACCACGTCTCGTTCAGATACTTGGCCTGGAAGAATCCCCGGAACCCCGTGTCCGTCCCGTTGTCGTACCGCGACGCCTGGTCCGCCTTGTACAGGTTGCGCCAGTTCCCACTCGACGCGAGATACTTCTGCTCGTCCGCCTCCTTGCCCATCGCCCGCGCCATCTGCGCAATGCAAAAGTCGTTGTACGCGTACTCGAGCGTCCGGCTGATGGATCTCGTCATGGTCCCGAAGCCCTTGTAGTCAAAGTCCTGCACGGGAATGTACCCGAGCCGCTTCCACGAGTCGAGCCCCCCGCGCCCCTGATTCGACCAGTCGAAGGGCTCGACCTCGGCGTCCTTGACGACGGCCGCGTAGCCCGCGGCCCAGTCGATGCCGTCCGTGATGCCCTTGAGGAAGACGTCGGCGAGGACGTTGTCGGCGTTGGAGCCGCCCTGGGTGAAGCCCCTGCAGAGGCTCATCCGGCAGTCCGGCAGCCAGCCCTCGTGCTTGTAGGTCGATATCAGCGAGCGGACCTGCTGGGCCACGGCGTGGGGGTCCAGAACCGTTAGGAAGGGGAACTGCGAGCGGAAAAGGTCCCAGATGCAGTAGAACGAGTCGAAATAAGGTTCCCCGTCGTTCCACAGGGCGTTCTCGCCCGTATAGTTCTGCGGGTTGACCATGGTGCGGTATATGCCGGACCAGAACGATTTGAGGTACTCGTCGCTCACGCCGTCGCCCATGCTGGTCGAGATGGGGGCGAGCTTATCACGCCACTGGGACGTCGCCTCACTGACGTGCTTGTCTAGATCGAAGTCTGGAATCTCCGTCTCGGCACTACGGCAGGCCTGCTCGACGCTGATGAAGCTCACGCCGGTGCGAGCATAGATCGGGTTCGCCGCACTTTCGAAACGGACAAAGGCGCCACCTGGCAGCGGGTACCCGTTGATAGACCGCGAAATCTTGAGCGACTTGGCCTCCGTGCCCGCTCGACTGTCGGCAAAGATGCCGTTGTCGTGGATGTCGGCTCCGTGGAAATCCGTGCAGAAGAAGAGCCTATATCGGCCGCTTCCAAAGCTGGGCAAAAAGGTCGCGTCTCCCGTGATCCGCCCAGTCTGGGCATCGACTTCAGCAGTCGCATTGTCCTGCCTCGAGTTCGACAGGTCCGTGAGGTCCTGCAGGATGAGGGGCTTATCGTCGGCCGTCCCGCCCGGGAAGGTGAACTTGAAAAGGCCAGCGTGCTGGCTCGTCGTCATCTCGACCTTGGGCCCGCGGTTGAGCGTGATGGCGAAATATCCAGGTTTCGCGACAACGCTCTCGTTGGCAAAGTGGCCGAACCGCGCGCGAGCATTCTTCGGAAACGTACAGCCATCAACCTCTCCACCAGGGCACGAGGCGTATGCGAACAGAGGAAAGTTCCCCAGTGATGGCGATCCGCCAGTTCCCGAGTCGTGCATGATGCTGAAGCCGGTAACAGGAGAGCCATCGAGCGTGAAGCCCCCCTGGTTGCTGCCGCTGGTCGTATCGGCCACGGCCTTGGCCATGCCATACGGCAAGGTCGCTCCGGGAAAGACATTTCCGCCATTTGAACTGCCGATGAGGAGGTCAACATAATCCAGTGGGTCAAAGGGAGCATCATCCGCGGAGCTCTGGGCAGCCACGAGGCATATCAAGCCAGAGGCTGCAACCGACTTTCTTGAGAGACGCATCACGCAGAAGAAGGCATTCGCAATGGGAGAAGAAGATGGAGTTACCAAGCTTCTTCCCCCAAGAAGGGCCAGGCCAGGCTCTTAAGGCAAGGCCCGCCGGAATTCCTAGTCATTTCGGGACGCGACGTGGCCGCATCATGCATTTGCACTCGCCTGCATTATGAGGACGTCACCGCAGACGCCGGTCCAGGCTGATTTGGCCCATGGCTAGAACGCTCGACTGGTCCGTCCCAACAATTATGATGCATTCTTCCACCTCATGGCTAAGACACAGGTGAATCAACATGAGGCTAAGAACGTAGACTCAGTGAAAGGAGGGGGGAGGGGGAAGGGGGGGGCATGCAGTGCTACTGCGTGATCTCCCGCGTGCAGATCAGGTGTCTTTTCGGACGTGGGTTCCGGTCGCTGCAACCCTCACGACGCGTCGGCTAAGAATTAGCATCGAAGCGGAGCAGGGACCGCGGCTTGAATGATGAAGTTCGCAATCAGGCTAGAATGTCGTGATTGTCGATGACAGAGGAGAGTTGAGGACAGGAAGGCAATTCGACGTCTGGAGTTGTCTCATGCAAATAACGGGTAAATGACGGGGGGGCCTCTTATGCTCATATCGGGGTATCCAGGAATACATTGATTGATGTATATCAAGAAATGCAATCTATCGGGGTGATTCTTCAAACGGGGTGGAGTCTCAGGGGGGACCTGGTTGAATCCATCAATCCATTCACACAACCCCTCAAGATTGACTCCGTAGCCACTTGGGTATTTCTTTCTTGAACTGGTTCCTGTGGATATAGGGGATCAAGCTGAATTATGCAGACTTTTTGGTATTGATTTCCTCAGGACATTCTGATATGTAGGCGATCTAGCCATATCGGACGAGAGCGGCATCCTCTCGGAACCAGTCCTCCTGCATCGACTCCTCCGCCGTCGCATAGTTGACGATGATGCTCTTGATCTTCGTATACGCATGATACGCATCGATCCCGTTCTCGCTGCCCATGCCGCTCGCCGGCGTCGCCCCTCCCCACGGGCTGCTCGGGTCGTTCCGGTGGTGCGTGTTCACCCAGACGATCCCGGACTCGATCCGCTCCGACACCCTGAACGCCTGGCCCAGGTCGTCCGTCCACAGCGCCGCGCCGAGCCCGAACTCGCTGTCGTTGGCCAGCCGCAGGGCCTCCTCGTCCGTGTCGAACCCGGCGAGCACGATGACCGGGCCGAACGCCTCCTCGCGCCACAGCGCCGTCGACGTGATGTCGCACGACGCGCCCGAGGCCAGGACCGTCGGGGGGTAGAAGTAGCCCTCCTCGAAGGACGTGCCGTCGAGCGCCGACACGCCCGTCATCCGGCGCGCGCCGACGAGCACGTCCGCGCCCGCCGCGACGGCGCCGTCGACGAGCCGCTCGACGTTGGCGAGCTGCCGCGCCGAGACGACGGGGCCCATGGTCGACTTGGGGTTCGTCGGGGACCCCATGCGGCTGGCGATGGAGGCCGCCTTGCGCACGAGCTTCTCCCGCACCGCGGGCATGATGCTGTGGTGCACGATGATGCGCGTGGCCGCGATGCACGTCTGCCCGCTGGCCATGAAGGCGCCGAACGCGACCCCGTTGACGGCGAGGTCGACGTTGGCCTTTTCGAAGATGATGAGCGGCGACTTGCCGCCCAGCTCGGCCGTGAAGCGCGTCAGGTTGCCGCCCAGGGCGGCCCCGATGGCCCTGCCGGACGCGCTGCCCCCGGTCATGTCCACCTTCCGCACCAGCGGGTGCCCGACGAGCGCCTGGCCCGTGGTGACGCCCAGGCCGGGGAGCACGTTGAACACGCCGTCCGGCACGCCGGCCTCCTTGAGGATGGGGCCCAGGAGGAGGCTCGTCAGCGGCGTCAGCTCGCTCGGCTTGAGCACCACGCTGTTGCCCGCCGCGAGCGCGGGGACGATCTTCTTCGTGGCGATGAAGAGCGGGTGGTTGAACGGCGTGATGAGCACGACCACGCCGAGCGGCACGCGCTCCAGCCAATTGTGCAGCCTCCCCTCCGTCGGCAACAGGGGCCGGTGCTCGGTGCGCAGCAGGGCGGAGTAGTATCGGAACCAGCGCACCACGGAGGGCACCTGGACCTGCATCTCGCGGTGGGCGCGGCCCGTCTGCTCGACCTCAAGCGGGACGAGCCCCGGGAGGGCTGCGGTCAGGAGATCCGCCGCCTTGGTCAGCACATCGGCGCGGTGTTGCCGGGACGCCCTGGACCAGACGCCCGATTTGAACGCCGCATGTGCGATCTGGATGGTCTCCTCGACATCCTGAGTCGAGGCAGAGTGGCACCTGCGTACAGCGATTGTACATACACGGTCAATCCAAAGACATCAATTTCCCATGGCTCCGTCTGGGACTCACTCTGCGAATATTTTCTTCGTGGCCGGATTCTCGACCGGAATGCTACTTCACAGTCAGCATGCCGTTGCGCGCCACGCCCAAGAAAGGGCTTCGAGGCCTTGATGCATTCAAGGGCATTGATGTCGCGTCATCGAGAGGGGCTGCCGTACGGTTCACCATTGCCAACCACCTCCTTGCCACCAACCCAGAGCAAGTATTTCCCAGACATAATGGACAGACACTATTCGTCAGACCTCGACAGCCGTACGCACAGATCTCGATTGGCGCTCGAGTACTCGTATCTCTGTTGGTTGCAAAGGTCGAGGATGCCGGTTGCTGAATCGCGAGTGTGCGGGGAACCTGGTCGGTTGAGCTCTCGCCGGTTTTGCTGATGTGGTGACCAGAACCTGCAAGGGGCTGCTTTCGGAATGCGATGATAACATCGTCGGCTACCTTTAAATGTGGAGGAACCTTACTCAAGAGATCCTCATGGATACGTCCCTTGCCAACGAGTCACACATCTCTTTCACACAAGTCTGGTGAACGTTTTTCAGCTTTGAAGCATTGGTCAAATATGTCAACCTCCATCAGCTCGACCAACAGCTTCATGAACAATGACGTGGGGGCTTCAGCAGCTCAGATCTCGTCACGTGACCCTGATTCATCATCCAGTCTTCATGTTCTTCTCAATCCCACCAACTTTCCAGACGCGTCTACGCAAGACGATTTTGGCCTCTGTCTATAGTGCAATCTTCTTTGAAGTTCCCTTGAGCTATTGAGTGTGGCTGTCGTCGAATTGAGTCGTGGCACGAGTGTCAAATACTTTGCTCTCCTCGAGGAGGATGGATCTCAGGGGCTCCCCCCCCCCCCCCCACCCCACGTACCAATTCAACCCCACAGCCCACCCCCTCACCCCCCCCATCCCGTCAATCACAA
>NQYQ01000016.1:515498-540013 GCA_003055925.1 Escovopsis sp. Ae720 | reverse complement strand
GGAAGCTGGAGAGAGCACGGGGGGGGAGGTTCGGAATCCAAACTACCTTCGGCGACTGTTTCTGCTCCTCGAGAATTGAGGGCACCCTCGATCGGGAGATGATGCTTGTGTTCGCTGCGCGTTGGCTCAGCAAGCCAACTCGATCTGCGGCCGAGGGGGGGGAATCGCCTCTGCCCGACGGGCGGGATTGCAAGATGCAGAAGTTACAATACGATTGTGGGAGAGCTCTTTCAGTCAAGCAGGTTCATAGATCCTCTCCAATGGATGAATATATGCCAAAGCAAGCTTCAGAGGGACATCCCTCTCAAACGTGATATGACGTTGGATTATGACTCCCCAGATACAGACCGCACGCGTCTCTCCAGTATTCGCAACGTATGAACCATTCGACTCAGCCGGACGGGGCATTGAGCATCGATCTGCGTCATCTAGGCATGGAGCAAGGCAGTCAGGTATCATCCGGCCAGCGGGATGCCCTCACCGAGTCCCCAAACGATACAACCAAAAGAAGCAGCCCGCTTCGCCGAAGACTTTCCGCATCAGCTCCGTCAGGGGCATCAGCCTTGTCGGAGGGAAACCTCATATACTTGTACGAGTACGAAGGCGACTAGGTACGAGTACCTGGACGAGTCAAATGATGGAGATTCACGGCCCAGGATTTGGTCGTCTGTGCAGCGAGCCCCACGCATTCAATCGTTGACATCGAGCACCGTGGATGTTGGATGTACTATGCTCGGGCTCGGGCTCGTGCTCGGGCTCGAAGGGCAATGCCATCCCGGGGAAGGGGCAGGATCTATTCGGATTCGCCCTGCGCGAGAATGTTGTCATCGCACGCGGCACGGGCTAGTGGTTGCTCTCTTCTGATCATGGCACCCGAACCGGCTCATCGCTCGACGTTGCGGGCCGGCCTGTCTTGGGCGGGGTGAGAGGTATCTCCTGAAGGAGATGAATTTGAAGTGGAAGCTCGAACAGACAATCAGCTCAGGCCAACTAAATGCCTTTCGCAAGGCCTCCGTTCCTCTTGCGAGCAAGTTGCGCTTTTCTCAGCCATTTCCCATCTTTTAGCAGATCAAAAGAATCCACTCTCTTGAAGACGTGGTTTGGAAAACAGCAAGAGGAGGGGGGGGGGGGGAAGCCATCACGAGAGTCAGCATCTGTCAAGTGGAGCGGCTTTCCACCGATCGATCATCAGCACAATCAGATCGAGGGCAACACAGCCGTTTATAGCAGTAACGAAACGCCCATCCCCACCGCAATCTCGGCCAGACGCGCTCCAGCACGCAGCAAGGATCAACAGGACCAGAGCCAAAACTCCAGGCAGGGCCAAACAAAGCACAGGACGGTCTCCAGCTCCAATGCAAGCCATAGAGACTTTGACGATCTTCGAGAACCGTTCTCCGGGGAAAAGCCAGGAGCCAGAATCCAATCTCCGTCGACTTCAGCTCGGCGGCACGTTCGTTCTGAAACGCACTGGCGGATATGAGAGACGATCGAGGAAAGATCATCTGCAGACGCCATCCTCAACAAGGAAGAGATTGACCGAGACGTCCGCTTTTCCTGGAGAACCCCGAGGGGAAGACGAGGCAGGGCCAGGCATGGCAGGGCGGGGCGGGGCAAGGGGGGGGGTGTAGAAGAAGAAAAAAAACGGAGAGAGGACGGGGGCAAGGGACGGGATCCATCATCCCACATGGAATGGCACCCTGTTCAATCATTCCGGGCAGCCATCGCCCAGCGGTGCCTGACCGGGCTCGAAAAAAAAAACTTTTCCTCTCTCGATCTGGCTCCAGGGGGAAAGACGGTCAAGCCGGGGGGGGAGGGGAGAGGGGATCGATCCAACGTGGCTCACTTTCCGCCGGCAGCTGTGGATGATCCCTCTGTGCGATGGAGGAGGATGGCGTACCTGGTAGGTCATCTGTCTCGGTGGCATTCAGATGGATCAGTACGCGGGACAGGCGGCTTGGCCTCGGATGACTGCTTCGAAGGATGGAAGCCCACCATCAGGATGATGGGGCTGGCACTCGCTCATCATATTGATCTCTTCAGGCTTCTTGGCTAAGCTCGGCCTCTGGCGGAGCATGTCTCAGCGAGGAGGAGGAGGAGGAGGAGGAGGAAGAAGAAGAAGAAGAAGAAGAAGAAGAAGAAGAAGAAGAAGAAGAAGAAGAAGAGACCCCCGGCACACCTGCAGCCAGGGGTTCACGGCCAGTCCAGCAGAGGCGTCCGAGGTCCTACTCGTACAGGTGCTCGTGCTCGTGCTCGTGCTCGTACCTGTAGAAGGCCTTCAGAAGCATTGATCCATTCGTCGTCTGGGGCTGCGGAGTATGTATTGGCTGACAGGAACATGCCCTGCCCTGCGCCCGCGAGGTCTGTCATTCGAGGATCATGTGATGGCAGAATCAGCGTTGATGGGGTCGACGAGGCCGCTCCCGTAAGCCGTAACGCGTTCCAGAATGATTCTCGCCCGGTGCCCTTCTCCGCTCTTTCGATCTCGCTGCGGGACGACGAGAAGGGAGGGAGATGTGTCTTGATTCGTGCGAGGACGTCCACAACATTTCGCAATGCGCCCCATCTCGCAGGCAATGGAGGTCAGGGGTGTGTCAGAGATGTGAGAGCACTCTTGAAGTCGGGCAGAGATTTGTCCATCTTGCAATCTCGTATGCCCTCGTACGAGTACGATACTCGTACCTGCACCAGGAAATGGCGAAGATGGGGCCGAGTGCTGTATACCGGTAGAAGTCTTTAAAACTTCAGACAGCAGAGCCAGAAAGAGCCTCAAGAACAGGTCGAGCTCGCATGCGACAGAAACGAGCTCCTACATGGACCGGCATCCCTCGCGATCGTGCCCATGTTTCTTCAGCCGCATCCGCACAGGGCCGATTCGACGCCACCATCTCGCCTCTGTATCCGGCCCGTTGTCAAGAACAACATCCAAGATCCAGGCTTTGCGGGAAGCCTCGAGTCCACTTTGGCACATCCCATCGCTGAATGCGTCGCGGCCCTTTACCCTTTCCCTCCTGCCCTTCCCCCCTAAAGGACCGAAAAAGGCCGTCCCGGGCCTGCCTCGGGCATGAGAAAGGGGAGGGGGGGAGACTCGTACTTGTACTCGTAGAGTGCGAGTCAAGAGTTCGCATCCGGGAATTCAGGGAGGTACGAGTACATCAATGATGGATACTCGTAGGATTGAATGAATGAATGAATGAATGCATGCATGCCTGCATTCCCTAGTCTCCGTCTCGTTGATGTCTCACATCTCGCATCTCGCGAATCACCCTTCGGCCGACGGGATCCGATAATCCGCCTCTTGTGGTCGACGGGAGGTCCCTGTATTCGTGCCTGTGCTTTCTGGGGCCATTGACTCAGGAGAGGTCTCGTGACGTAAAAATTTTCCCGCCGTCCGTGGAGCTGGGGCCAACAGGGCGCAGGGGAGACAAACTCGGACTTCTACCTGTACCTGTATGGGCTCGATGAGATGGCATGGAGTTGAAACTCGAGATGGCGGAGAAGCCCGTTCAAGCGCATGCACCCCGGCTTGCGATCATGCATTGATCAATGGCAGGCGAATTCAGGGTACTGGTAGGTGAGATCAGAGAATTCGGTATTGATGTTGACGACGTGCAATGAATTGAAGTGATGCTGGAGGAGGCTGGTCGAATGCGAGGCGGTGCTCGTGTTGAGATGGCGCTGTGAGGTTGAGCGCGCGCGCAAGGCCGCCACCCGCCACCAGGAAGTGATCACGAGATGCGCTGGCCGAGCCTTCGAGATCGGCTATTGACGTTGGGAAAAAGATCAATTCGATACTCCCAATGGTGAGCCCGCTGCTAAGCTCAAGCTGAAAGAGTCTCAGCCCCTTGGCCAGACTATCGGAATGGCTTCGTCGAGGCCGAGCAAGTATGCAATCAGCTGAAGAGATTGCACAGATCTTTCAGCCACTGCGGAAGCGAAGAAAACATTGATCAATTGTTGACGCTTTGTAGGGTAAGGAGAATGTCAGCAATCGAGCTGCTGGAATGACGTCCAGCAGCTGCAATTGAGCTGGATCTGATTTCCAGGAATGAGGCCATCACGACGCAAGATTTCCTGACGCAATGAATCCCTTTCGCGAGCACAAGCTACCGAGTTGGAGCGAACTGGCAGTGATCGACAGATGCACGCCGTTGTTGGCCGCCCCAAAATCCACGTCGACGCCTCATGGATCCAGATCCAATGCAGCAGGCTGGCAATGCTGGTGATGGCGACAATGACGATGACGATCACCATCGTCGGTTGGCCGAGGGCCAAACCCAGCCATTTCTGCCTGCCTTCCTGCCCGGAGCAACAGCAGGAAAGACGAAAGGCAGAAGGGGAGAAAAGAAAAAAAAAGCGGGCTGGCGTGTTTGAAGTCCGGGCATGTGGCCGAAAAGCCGGGCCCGAGCTAGCCTCCTCGCCTCTGGTCTTGTTGGGGCCGTTGTGGCTCGAGCACGGCACCAGTGCGGAGTACCGGTACGATCACGGCGTAGGCACACCGCAGTTTACCGGGTCGTACGGAGTACTTCTCGCGCCTCGGCCGTGTGAGAGACCACTCGTGCTCCGTATGTGGAGTTGGGCCTCAAAGGCTTCCCTCGCACCTGGACGGATCTTCGAACGTTGAGGTTCAGAGGCGGACAACACGCATCGAGGCCTCTCTGCATCCACCGAGATTCCCGCCGGTACTCCGTCAGGATGCGTGAAAAGGGAGCGTGGGCTGCTTCGAGGTGAGGGCGATTGAGGTTATCGTGACTGCTCGCTATGACAACATACATCAATTCGTTCCGAGAACATAGTCGTTCTCGTATGATTGGACTCCGTACTCCGTATGGTCTTTGTCGTCGTTTGCAGCAGCCCGAATCGCCTTGCGTTGTTTTCTTGTTGTTGCTCTTGGCCGATATCGCGTTATTCATCGATTCATCAAATCGATTCCTGCCAACGTTTGGGTGTATCATTCATCAATGGATTGATTGATCATCAGTTGATCCATCGACTGATCTCGAATGCTGGTGTGCACCTGGGCCTCAGGCCATTGTGGGTGTGATATCATCGAGGCGCAACATCACAAAGGCAAAATCGTCCCGGCTCCCGCGATCCGGCCGAGTACGAGAACATGTCGTAGTCGTAAGACTCGTCCGCCCTGCATGCCAGAGCAGGAAGAAGCAATCTCCAGAATCCCCAGACCACCTTCCACGGGCCACGGCTCGTCAACGGGCTCGACTTGCTCCCCCAGGCGAACCCTCCCGATCCTCATTGGCCGCCCCAGATGCAACTGCTCGGCCAAATTCCTGGGCGGCGCAAAGCCCATAGGCGGGGGGGGGGAAGAGAAGGGGGGGGGGGCGCCGTCTCACATCCCCCTCCGAGGGTCTCAGACAACGCCTCCGTGTACCGCTACCTCGCAAGCGTAAGCGAGCGCGGCGATCCCTCAGCCGTAGAGCACCCATCCTCAGGTATCGCTACGCAGGCTCAAATAGTTCCATGAGAACGACCGAAAATTGGGCCTTGAGGCTGCATTGAAAATAGCATCATCATGGCTCGATCCTGGACCCCCTGCTTCTCTCGCCGCAGGCCTGACCCGAGCCTCCTCTTCCAGCGTGTGTATGTGTGTGTGTGTGTGCGGCGCGCGGGTGCGTGCGTGTCTCCGGTCTCCAGCTAACAGCGTCTCTGGGCCTCCGTGTCAGTCCGCTAACTGGCCACTGGCACGCCGGACAACCCCAAACCCCGTCTTTTCCCTCCCCAGATTCTCCATCTGGCGCACTAAATTTTTCCCATGGGGTTCTCTGAGATATAGTTTTGACACGAGATGCGGAGGTGAGATTCGGCGCTGACGGCCGGCTTGGTCACCGTCACCGCTGCCTCATCTTGTCGCGCCATCCGAGTCGGCGTGACGTCTCCGCTTGTTGTCTTGTGACTGACTTGTGCGTGCTCGGTCTTCCTTCTCCCTAACTCTCTGCTCTTAGTGCTCCGCAGTAGTCCGATGCCGCTGTACCGTCCGGCACCTAATGCACCAGGTGATGGGTGGGAAGTGCTCAGGAGCATCTTCGGCGGGATCAGACGTACTCGTACGAGTACGAGTAGAAGGGGGAAGGGACATTAGCGGTTTGGCTCGATTAATGAAGCTCTTGGATGCGATGCATGGCCTGCTGGCTTATTGGTTGTAGCGGCAGGATGAGGCGGGCATTACCGGTATTCGGCCGAGTCTTGGATGCCAATGGGTGGGCGAGAAGTAAATTGATCGACCTGCCTCCATATTCGAGTATTCGTACTCGTACCTGGACACATCCAGGGGGAGGTAGTACTCGTACTCGTACTCGTACGAGTACAGAGTACAGAGTACAGAGTACTGATGCCGAGAATGCTGGTAAGGGGGATATGACGACGACAACGTGGCATTTCTTGCCTATTCCATAATGGCTCTAGGCCGTCCGCTCAATGCATTGATGGAAATGGTCTCCGGATATGAACGTCCTCCTGGCGTTTGTCCATGATGCGCATCATGGATTCTTCGGACAGGAGGCTCTTTTCTTCTCGTCCTCGTCGCTCACATCAGGCCGTCGCCAGCCAGGCCGGGGCCCCGCTCTTGGGCTTTCAAGGACGAGGACCACTGCCCACCTGTGCCTCAAACGAGCACTACATGAGCACGGGTACCAGTACGGAGTACTCCGTACGGAGTGAGAAACGCAAAAATGCGGCCTACTATAGGTCTTGGGGCGTGGAGTGCCGAGCTAGGCCTAAAGCCCGGCGCTTCTCGGCGCTTCTTTTTTCGCGGAGAGCCCCAGCTGGAGGTGTCGTCCGCGCTGCCGACAGACAGACTGCTCCATGGATGTGCAAAGTACTCCGTACGGAATAGGTGACAAGGAGACGCTGTCGACACTTTGCTTGATCGGATCGTGGGCTGGGAGAGGTCCGAGTGGGAGGCTCAATGCGTCTGTACGAGTACGAAAGCTCATGCTGTCTCTGCTGTCGATTCTTGCGTGTTGAGGGTTCGCTGCACGAGTACGAGTGCCGTACGGTACGAGTGCTCGTCGTACTCCGTACTCGTACTGAATACGGGCCTGATCGATGTCATGAGGTTTGCCTGTGACAGAGACACCGTCAGCGCCATCCCAGCCACCAGCAGATCTGCCCCCTTCAGCGTCTAGACTCGAGCGAGAGGAGCGAGAGAGCCACAGCGCTTGAGTCTTCTGGATGGATGTTCCCTGCAATTTCGAGCGCCCTCCGGGGTGGCTTGTCGGTGTTACTTTGTAGCCCAGAATTATCCGAGCCCCACCCGAGCGACGCACTTTCTGTCCCAGGAAAGTCAAGCTTCGGCTTCGCAGTGGCGGGGAGCGTTTCGTACGAGTACGAGTACGAGTAACGTACCTGCTGCCCTCGGAATCTGCACCTGTTCGGTGTCTTTGTTGTCAGAGCATCCATCTCCAACTCGTCATTCGGCCTCAATGCGTCGATGCAGACAAAGCGTGTTCAGTGGGACTCAGTGCTCAAGATTCAGGATTTCTTTTTTTTTTGTTTTTCTTTGTTCGTCGCAATTGCGCAAGGCGGGTGCATGTACGGAGTACCTTGGTACTCCGATCGTGCTCTGCACTGGCAGGAGCGCCAGGACTTGCACTTGCCTCGTCCAGCATTCACTGCATGCTGATTGGAACATCCAGCCAGAGGCCGTCAGGAGCGACTACCTATCAGCGCCTGCATGCGGGGCAGGAAGGGGGGGACTGGGGGCACGACTCTCAAGAGAAATGAGGAAGGGGCAGTCAGGCACGACGGGTGCAGCTATTCCCTTTTCGTCGTAGAAGCCCGCGAGAACGGCACTCGTGCCTGCCTTTTGACACGGGAGGTCGCATGGGGGAACAAATTCTCCTGTTTTCATGGAGCATCACCTGCAGAAGGGTATTCGTACTCACTGGGAGGTACGGAGTTGTAACGAGTACTCCGTACCAGATATGTATGTACAGGCAATGGACAGGCATCTCCGGATCTGTCGACAATCTCCCTGCAAAGCCAAGAGCCTCGGCGACGGGAATGGTTCCCATTTCCTCTTGGGCACCGCTTGCGCGAGAGCAACAGCTCTTTGGGACCGGACGGCTTCGTGATGTGTCGTTGGCGCTAGCGAAATCCAAAGCACAGCGATGGGTCCCTCTTTCCCCCCTGGGCTCGAATGCTGCCGAGCGCTCACCAAAGGGCTCCATCGCATTGATGCATGGCCGAGGAAGTAGCGTTCCCCTCCACCTTCCTCCACCCCCTGGCCCTTGCCTTCCCCATGCGCCGCAGGGTTGCCACTCCGTTTTCAGTGAGAGTGCGAGTGCGCGAGTACGGAGTACAGGTACCTGCACGAGTACGGAGTACCTCCAACTCCGTGCTCCTAGCGCGCTTTGACGGGTCACGATGTCTCTGCCTGCGGCCCTATTAGCACGACACTGGACAACGACGCGGACTCCTCCACCCTGGTAGTACTTTGAAGTACTCCGTCCACACCTTGTCTGTCTGTTCTCGTACCCATGGGGATGCATGGACAAGCATCCACGCCGCGCCGATTGACTTTTCTTTTCTTCCCTCTCCTGGTTCTGCTGCGTTGCCCTTCCCAAGATGACCCCGGCCTCCAGATGGGTCTCAATGGTTCCATCGTCCGTGTGCAATGCGAGCCGCGGCCAGACACGCCGGGGGTCCGTCTTGTCTCGTCCTGTCTTGCCTTGACCAGGCTGTTACTTCTCGTAGAGGTACCCGTACTCCGTACTTCGTATGCCGTTGTCAGTCTCGCCTGCCTGCTTTGTCTCTTTCCTCCACACGCAGACGATCGAGAATAAAAAGACCTTCGCCTCGCTTGCACCTTCACTCTCGTCCTCCTCCTCCTCCCGTTTTCCCTCGTCAACCTGTGTCTCACCCACAACACAGACTCCAAGACCTCAAAGTCTTCCCCTCCCTTCCCCTCCCCCCCTCCCCCGTCGTGGCCTTGGCCTTGGGTTTCTTTTCTTCCATATATACCCCTTCTCGTCCATCCCAGGACTGCGCCATACAGCTCGCATTGACGTCGAGAGAACACGACCTCCTCCACCATGTCCGACACAAAGGAGAACGCCCGCGCGGGCGCCATCCACACCGCGCAGGATGTTGAGGCCATCGAGGCCCCGATCACCTGGAAGGCCTACCTGATCTGCGCCTTTGCCTCCTTCGGTGGTATCTTCTTCGGTTACGATTCCGGTTACATCAACGGTGTCAACGCCTCTCCCATCTTCTACCAGGCTGTCGAGGGCGCCGCCGCCACCCACCTCAGCGACCCCCACAGCTCCCTCATCACCTCCATCCTGTCCTGCGGAACCTTCTTCGGTGCTATCGTCGCCGGTGACGTTGCCGACTGGATCGGCCGAAAGTGGACCGTCATCATCGGCTGTCTCATCTACGCCATTGGTGTCGTTATCCAGATGATCACCTCCCCCTCTCACGCTCTTGGTCCCATTGTTGCTGGTCGTTTGATTGCTGGTGTCGGTGCCGGTTTCGAATCCGCTATCGTCATCCTCTACATGTCTGAGATTGTAAGTGGTCCATGCTCTCCCTGCCGCTTCGATCTGATTCCATCTGATGCTAATCAACTGCCATCCAGTGCCCCCGCAAGGTCCGTGGTGCCCTCGTCGCCGGTTACCAGTTCTGCGTGACCATTGGTCTCCTGCTGGCCTCCTGCGTCATCTACGGTGTTCGCCACATCACCAACACTGGCAACTACCGCATCCCCATTGCTCTGCAGTTCATCTGGGCCCTGGTCCTCGGTGTCGGTCTGCTCTTCCTCCCCGACTCTCCTCGTTACTTCGTCAAGCGCGGCAACGTCCCCGCTGCCATTAACGCCCTGTCTCGCGTCCGAGGCCAGCCCGAGGACTCCGAGTACGTCCAGAACGAGGTTGCCGAGATCATTGCCAACGAGGAGTACGAGCGCGCTCTCATTCCCACCACCACCTGGTTCGGCTCCTGGGCCAGCTGCTTCAAGGGCAGCCTCTGGGTCTCCAAGTCCAACCTGCGACGAACCATTCTCGGTACCTCTCTTCAGATGATGCAGCAGTGGACCGGTGTCAACTTCATCTTCTACTTCTCCACTGCCTTCCTCAAGTCCACCGGTGCCATCAGCAACTCCTTCTTGATCTCCATGATCTTCACCCTCGTCAACGTCCTCTCCACCCCCATCTCCTTCTGGACCGTTGAGAAGTTTGGCCGTCGTACCATCCTCCTCTGGGGCGCCCTTGGTATGCTCATCTGCCAGTTCATGGTCGCCATCGTCGGTGTCACCGTCGGCTTCAACAAGACCCACGTCGACCCCGCGGATGCCGGTGCCACCATCGCCAACAACATTCCTGCCGTCAACGCCCAGATCGCCTTCATCGCCATCTTCATCTTCTTCTTCGCCTCCACCTGGGGCCCTGGTGCCTGGATCGTCATTGGCGAGATCTTCCCTCTCCCCATCCGATCTCGCGGTGTCGCTCTCTCCACCGCCTCCAACTGGCTCTGGAACACCATCATTGCCGTCATCACCCCCTACATGGTCGGTGAGGACAAGGGCAACATGAAGTCTTCTGTCTTCTTCGTCTGGGGTGGTCTCTGCACCTGCGCCTTCGTCTACTCCTACTTCCTCATCCCCGAGACCAAGGGTCTGTCCCTCGAGCAGGTCGACAAGATGATGGAGGAGTGCACTCCCCGAGAGTCGAGCAAGTGGAAGCCCCACGCCACCTTTGCCAGCACCATGGCTGCCGGAGAGTACATCGAGAAGGCCGTCGTCGAGGAGGCTGCGCGCCGCGCCTCTGCCGCCTAAGTCCATTGCAACCCACTCCTGATTGGCCTACGCGAAGAATGCGAATGAAATGAATTAACGGTGCGAATTGTGTTTATAACGATGAAGAACATACCCCCTTTGTTTGGATGGAGCGCAAAATTCTATGGCTTGCTGCTCTAATGCGGGAGAAGGTCCCATGTATATAATTCGATCAATGTCTATTACCACTACTACTATTCTACGAATACCATTTTTATCTCTATTATTATTACCACCTCTTGACTCAGAAGACATGGGCCACGTTGATATCTGTGAATGCTGTCTGTGCCTTGGCGATGTCAATCTAAGAGTATTCTATGGATTTGATCGTCTTACGGAGTATGAGTTAGTAGTAGTAGTAGTAGTAGTCTAGTAGTACTCGTAGTTGGAAGTATTCAGTCTGAAATCTGGATGTACGTTGACGGCACGTGAGCGTGGATGACGCGTGATGGGCGAGCGGACGCCACGGCACGGGCCTTGGGCATGGCTGGCCGCGAAGGAGCTGCTTTTTGTGATTGATCCCATTAACAGATCCTGATCACCTGAAGCCGATGGTTTCAGGATCTCCTCGTTTCGGACTTGATGGGTGCCTTGGGAGGCGTGGAAGAGGTTCAGGACATTATGTGTCAATTTGCGATCAAGCCATGCAAGTACTGGTAAGATGGAAAGGTGACGGAGGTTGACAGAGGTCAACGGACAATTCCCGGAGTATACAGAGGACTCTTTAGTTGAGGTAACAACATATGGAGGGCGGGATTCTGGGGACGAGTGGGTTTTTAAGGACCGCACCGGGATGGAACATGCCTGGAATGGATTGAATGGATTGAATGATCGATTGTGGTGCTACAGGGGCGGGCGGATAATAAGCGTCGGATATTCTTGCGGAGAAGGCATCGGGATGGTGGGATACTGGTAGATGAACAGGGCGGGGGAAGCGTCCATTGATCAAATCAATTGATGTTTGCCGAGACGGATCGAGAGATGCCATGGTGTTAATTGATCAATGGATCAAGGCAGAGAGACTCTCGAGAAAGCCGGAGTTGGATCCCATGGATTGATGGATTTCTTCTTTTATCTGAGTGGCTTTCATGCTGACGACAGGCGTAGTAGAGTACTATAGTATGTACGAATACTACGAGTACGAGTACTCATATTTACCTATCGAGAGATCAATCCATTGGGCAAGTTGGACAATGAATCAATGACTGGCAGTCAATGAATCCATTGATCCATGACTACATGTACTACTACTACAGGTACCTCTACTAGTATTGATAGTATTGATCACTGCATTGTGTATCTGTATGCAATTCCCTTTGTGCTTGCTCGTAACGCCTTCCAGGTATTGCGTTCTTGCTTCTGTTATTGCTTTCTCTTGGAAAAAGTTTCCTTTTTTTTTTTTTTTTTTCTCTCCCTGTCCTTTTTCCCCCGTCCTTTCCGGCAACAAAGAGTCGAAATAGGCGTCGGCAATTTGGCCGTGGATGGATGGACGTTGACCCTTACCTTACTCCGTACATCGTGCTCATATTACACGTTGGAACTATCCATCCATCCATCAATCAACTTGAATGCTCCCGAGCAGCTTCCTTCCATGGAGCTACGAGATCTAGTTGCCGACGGCCCTTCTTCATCCAGCCCATCTCGGCAGGCCGTTGCAACGCCGTGTGATTCTAGAGTCAGGCCGAGGGAGACCTGGACTGGGCATTACGTCTGGTCTACTACTACTCATACTCATACTACGTATGATCAATTGATGTCTACTACTACTACTACTTACTACATTGATCAAATGTCTTGATGCGAGCGGGCACCATTCTGTAGCGCAAATACCTATACACATCGGGAGTGACATGGAAGAGTCTTTTTAGCAGCAGGAGATCAAGAGACTCGACCCGACGACTTATTCTTATCAAGACCCGAGCCGTCATCGGGGAAGGGAAAAAAAAAAAAAAACAAGGATCAATCAATCCATCGGTACGAGACATCCTCTATCCGCTGTGGATGATGGAAGCGTGCTTCGTCCGCCACACAATCCATCTTCCCATATAACGACCCTCTTTGACCTCCCCCCCCCCCTCCCCCCACCCATCCGCGAACTCGAGACTCGACTCGACCTCCCGAACATGCCTCCCCCGAGAAGCGGTGCAAATTCCTCGACCATCATTTTCGAAGCGGATCGGTAGCAGACGCAGCGGCAGCCGAGTGCATATGTAGACAGCAGGAAGACATCGAGCCATTGAGCAAAGACAGCAAGAGAGACAGCAAGACGGACAGCAAGACAAGACACACAGACAGACAAGACAAGCCAAGCCAAGGCAAGACAAGACAAGACAAGACAAGACAGACACAGAGAGAGAGATCATGGAGACGACGGACGCCCCCCGAAGGCCGCTGTCCGAGGTGCTGCCCCCCATCATCCTGGGGACGGCGACGTTCAACGTCCAATACCACCCGGACCCGGCGCGCATGCCATACGCCGACATCGTGCGGCGGTCCCTCGAGCTGGGCATCAACGCCTTCGACACGTCGCCCTACTACGGCCCCTCGGAGATCCTGCTTGGCCAGGCGCTCGAGCGCGTGACCCCCCGCCCCGCGCGCGAGGACTACTTCCTCGTCACAAAGGCCGGCCGCATCGCCGCCGACGAGTTCGACTACTCCCCCGCCTGGGTCCGCTACAGCGTCTGCCGCAGCCTCGACCGCCTCGGCACCCGCTACCTCGACCTCGTCTACATGCACGACGCCGAGTTCATGCCCCCGGCCCAGGTCCTCGCCGGCGTCCAGGAGCTGCGCCGCCTGCGCGACCGGGGGCTCGTCCGCTACGTCGGCATCAGCGGCTACCCGGTCGACGTGCTCGCCTCCCTCGCCGAGGCCGTCCTGCGCGAGTCCGGCGAGCCCCTCGACGCCGTGCTCTCCTACGGCCACTTCTGCCTGCAGAACACGCGCCTCGGGAGCCCCGCCCTGCTCGAGCGCTTCCGCGGCGCCCGCGTCGGCTGCGTCCTCAACGCGAGCATGCTCAACATGGGCCTGCTGACCACCCGCGGCGCCCACAACGGGCCCATGGCCTCGTGGCACCCCGCCCCCGCCGCCCTGCGCAGGGCCTGCCACGACCTCGCCGCCGTCGCGCAGCGCCACGGCGAGCGCCTCGAGCGCGTCGCCATCCGCTGGGCCCTCGAGAACTGGGCCCGCGACGGCGCCCTCTTCGGCACGACCGCCTACGGCGGCGGCGTCCGCATCGGCGCCAGCGTCATGGGCGTCACCGCCGTCACCGAGCTCGACGAGACCTGGGACCTGTGGAGGGGCGTCGTCCGCCTGCTCAGCGGCGCCACGGATCAGGCTGCCGCCGAGCGCCGCGACAGGATCGCCAGGATCGTGCGCGACGAGATGTGGCCCAGCCTCGGCCGATGGAAGGACCACGCGTGGGAGAGCGGCGGCGAGGCGTTCGTCAACGCAAGGGAGCAGTTTGGCGTCATCCCGAGGGACGAGGTCTCCGAGCGATGGGGGCTGGTGCCGGGCGCGGGGGCTTTGAAGTTGTAGCCTTGGCTACATACCTATGTCTCCTTCTGTTCTCGTCTTTTTTTTTTTTGTGCTTTCGTCCCGTTTTCCACCATTTCTTCCCTTGCTTTTTCGCTTCTCTGAGAAGCGGCGGAGATGGCATCTAGATATTTCTCTTCCATATATTTCACAATGCATGAACAATACATAGCAAACTACGGCATCTTGGAGACCAGCCCAGATTCTTTGGACGAGATGCTTCTCGTTGAGTGATCTCCGATGAACAGGACGACTGTCAAGTGTTGATGAGATTCGACCTCTAGAATTAACTTCAGTTCAGATAGCTGATCACATTCCCGAGCAAACCTGGGGAAGACGCAAACAGTTGGACTTGAGATGGGTCTCTGGGTATCATGGATGAAACTCCCAGAGTCTCGTCATGGCGATGGCCTCAATGATTACATAAGCCAAGACGCGTCGGCAACATATTGAAGTTCCATCGATGCCTCTCCAGAGTCTGAATTCGCACGGCGTCATCATGAACCATTGATGATATCCCGAGTGGATCCCGCCAAATTGATCCTGCACGAGGCGCGGCACACCAGTCTCCCATCTCCTCCGTCCCTCTTCAACCTCACAAATTCATGGCCAAGACCCTGGTCCTCGACAACGGCGCCTGGACGCTCAAGGCCGGCTTCGTGCTCGACGGGCACATCTCCGAGCCGCGCACCATCCCGAACTGCATCGCCCGCGACCGCGCGCGCAAGGTCTACGTCGGCGCCGAGCTGTCACAGTGCCGCGACTACAGCGAGATTCAGTTCCGGCGGCCCGTCGAGAAGGGCTTCCTGGTCAACTGGGAGGCGCAGAAGGAGATCTGGGACCGCGAGCTGCTCGACGCCAAGACCGGCCTGGGATGCGAGCCGCGCGAGACGAGGCTGCTCCTCGCCGAGCAGCCCAACGGGCTGCCCGTGCTGCAGGCCAACTGCGACCAGGTCGTCTTTGAGGAGTACGGCTTCGAGAGCTACTACAGAGGGATCGGTATGACGTGTGAGCGCAAGAACGTTTGCCGCGAACAGCGAACCGATGCTGATTTTTTTTGATTTTTTTTTGTTTTTTTTGCTCGTTGTGCTCCTCTAGGACCGACATTCAATGCCTACCACGACCTGCAGAGCGTCTTCCACACGGCCACCGATTCGCCCGGCGCAGCCAACGTGCCCGCCGAGGTCGCCCTCGTCGTCGACGCCGGATACTCCCACACGACCATCACCCCGCTCCTGCGCGGCCGCCCCCTCCACTCCGCCATCCGCCGCGTCGACGTCGGCGGCAAGCTCCTGACCAACTACATGGCGCGGCTCATCTCCCTCCGCCACTTCGACGTGCGCAACGAGTCCTACATCGTCAACGACATCAAGGAGCAGGCGTGCTTCGTCAGCCTCGACTTCCCCGCGGACCTCGACAGCACGTGGAAGGGCGCGCGCGGGGACGGCCGCCGCGGCGCCGCCAAGGCCAAGGCCGACGCCGACGCCGACGCCGACCGCCATGCCATCGCAAAGGACTACGTCCTTCCCGACTTCCACACGCGGCACAGGGGCGTCCTGCGCGACCACGACCCGGCGCTGCACTCGCGCGCGCGCAGGCTCGCGGCCGCGGCCGCGGGAGCAGGAGCGGGAGCGCGGGGTACGGGTACAGGTACAGGTACTGGTACGGCAGGGGACGGCCTCCACCTCGACGAGGACGTGCTCACGCTGCGCAACGAGCGCTTCGCCGTGCCCGAGCTGCTCTTCCACCCGTCCGACATGGGCATGCGCCAGCCGGGCCTCGCGGGCGCGCTGGCGCAGTCCCTGCACGCCCTCCCGACGGGCCTGTGGCCGGGCCTGCTGGCCAACATCGTCGTCGCCGGGGGCAGCACGCTCTTCGAGGGCTTCGTGCAGCGCCTGCAGCGGGAGGTGATGCCGCTGGTGCCGGACGACTGCGTGGTGAGGGTCGCGCGGCCGCCGGACCCGGTGCGCTTTACGTGGCGCGGGGCGGCGAACCTGGCGGCGCACGCCGACGTGGAGGGGCTGGTTGTGACGAGGGCGGAGTACGAGGAGTACGGGGGCGCGTGGGTCTCGCGCAAGTTTGCGACGGGTGGGCTGGCGGGGGCTTGAGGCAAGCCGAGTTGCTTTTCGCATTGTTGCTTTTCCCCATCCTCCGGCAGCGTTTGGGGGGTTTACATCGTGTGCGAACGATGCCGGCGTTTTGAGCTGGCTATGGGGATGGAAATGCCTGGCGATTCGAAACTCAAACTGACAAAGGCCGGAGAGCGATCTACGCGCACTGGCTAGGTCGTGATGATGACGCGATTGAGGATCTACTGGGGAGATTTCAGTAGACGCAATCCTGCGGCTTCTCCTCGCATCGCCCCCCCCCCCAAACATTTCGATGGCTACTTCCACCGTTGGAGTATCTCAGGGGGCGAGAAATGGGACAAAGGGGCGGAAGAGCGTGGGGCATGCATGGGGGCAATGATGATCCCCGGCAGGATCATCAGCAAAGCCCGCCACGAAGGAGACGCACCGTCATTGAGAAGCAAGAGAAAGAGGAAGAGAGAGGAGAGCAAGAGTGGTGATTGCAACTAGACGAAGCACATGATGCAGAGCGGAGCGAAAAAAAAACCTCGCCAAATCCACCAAATTGTAAAATCTAGCCCAACAGACCCCCGGCCTGTTTTCCAGCAAGAGCCCTCAAATTCTTCAAGAAGAACCTGTCAAATAAAAAGAAAAAATCAAAAATCACCATGAATCGAGAGTGAAGAGTGCAATCGCCTGCTTTTGCCAAAAAAACCATGAGCGGAGAAGAAATCGTGCGTGAATCATAGACGTCGTTCCCGTCGTCGTCTATCCTCACTCAGTGTAAAGGATTCGTTTCAAATGCGACCGAGCCATCGGCCGCGATGGACACACCCTGCGTTGGATAGCGTGTCAGCATATTGAAGAAACCGGGGGGAATGTAGGCTCATCAAATCCTGGCGTCGGGACAGCTTACAATCGCACTGCATTGATGTTAGCTACGTGCTCGTGGACATTGAAAATCCCTTCATTTCTGAAAATTGGGGGAAGGGGGACACTTGCATGCGTCATGGTTGATCCTTCGTTGTGGGTGATGCAGTATCCGGCACAGCACCTTTTGCAGACCCGCTGCGTGCGGTCGATGCAGTCGTCGCACTTTGGATGGATCAACGTCAGCATCGTGAGGGGCGGAAGGGAAAGCTTCATGGTCAAGACTCAGGATGGGGGGGGGAGTTGTGGAGGATCGGAACGTACGTTGTTGCCGCACTCCCAGCAGCTCCTCGAGACACGCGCCTGGAGTCCCCACGGGTTAGTTCACGGTTTGAAAACACGAAAGCTGTTGCCTTCCTTGAACAAACGCTTGCGTACAAATTTCGAGAGGCTCTCAAGGTTAGCCGTGAGGGCTAGGCCCAGGCCCGTCCAAATTTGCCGCGCGCCGATACGCCGTGATGAGGCGGGCCATTGCGGCGCCGCACGGCTGGCAGAAACCTGTTCGTACCTTGGTCTTGGGGCTCGCGGGGGGCCCCTCGGAGTCGGAGCTGTCCGGGTCGTCGGCGGTGCCGTCGAGGACGAGGAACTCGGCGGCGGCGCCGGCAAGGCCCTGGCCGGGGAGCCGGTAGCACGACTCGCACCACCACTTAACGCAGACGGTGCAGAGGCGCTCGCGGACGCAGTCGAAGCAGCGGCCGATCATGGAGCAGTCGGGCGTCTCGGGGCTCGTGGCGGCGCGCAGCGTGGACGACAGCAGCGGCGGCGGGGCGAGGAGCGGGCGCGAGCGGGGCGGGCCGGAGCGCGAGTGGACGGTGCCCTCGGGGGCGTCGCCGCAGCCGTCGCAGGGGGAGAGGCCGAAGACGGCGATGGCGGGGCTGCTGTCGGCGTGGGCGGCGGCGTGGGTGTCGAAGGGGTCGTAGGCGGGGGAGTTGCGGTGGCGCGGGCCGCGGCAGAGCACGGCGTCGAAGGCGATGACGTCCTGGCAGGCGAGCATGCAGCTGGCCCAGGCGGCCCATGACTTCTTGGAGACGGGCTCCGGGACGACGCGGCCCCTGGCGTCCCACCAGGCGTCGCCGGCGGCGTCCATGGGGGCGAGGGCGCCCGCCGGGTCCTTGATGCCGAAGACGTACAGCGCCTCGAGCCGGGGGGAGCCCGTGGGGCGCGTGCGCCGGCAGGCGTACTGGAGCGTCTGCATGAGCTTGCCCTCGTTGAGGCTCTTCACGCCGCGGATGGACAGGATGCGGACGTTGAAGCCGGGGCTGTTGATGATGTCGTGGCAGAGCTCGGCGGTCACGTAGAGGCCGTCGAGGATGAGGGTCTGGACACTCTGGAGGACGTTCAACCGCCGGAGATGACAGAAGGCGGCCCTCAGCGGCCCGGAGTAGAAGCTTTGAATGGGACGAGGGAGTTAGCAACATACCTTATGGGCGAACAAATCGGATGAGGCTGGGAACATGAACGCTGCAACTCACTCATCTTCGGTGATGCTGTCGTCCAGCTGAACCCTTCGATGTTTGGGCTGCAGGGACTGGACCCGGCTCAAGTCGAGGTAGCGGAAGGCGCCCGGGGTCTGGAGGATCAGGTGCCTGAACGACCGGCTCGCAGCGGCGAGATGGAGGAGACTGGCGATGGGTAGGTAGGGCGCGACGTGCCTCAGGATCAGGGAGTTGTGGAGCAGGCCATAGAGGGATACGGCGGCCGGAATCTCCACTGCCGCCGGCAGCAAGGATTTGATCTCTTGGTGTGTTGGGGTGTCGAGGATCACCGAGCTCATGTCAGGCTACCAGGACTCAAGAGAAGGGAGGGAGGTCGTCGGCGGCAAGGAATCGTCGCAGGCGAGGATGGAGAAGAGGAGGCGGAGGCGGAGGCTTGCTGAAGAGTGCAAGAGCTAGTGTGTACGGAGTAGACGCCGAGTTCTCGGGGTGCGGTTGATGTGTTGTCAGATGAAGCCAAGATCGTTGGAGAAGCTGAAGGAGTGAAGTGTATCAAGTCTGGAGTACGGCGACGGCGACGGCGATGATGATAAAGATGGCGATGACGGCGATGACGATGATGACGGTGACGCTAAAAAGACCGACGGTCCGGCCGGGGTCGATGATGATATTTAACGTTGGTGTTTCCCGTCTCTGCCAAATCAGTGAATGGAGGATGTTCGGAAGGGCAGGAAGTCGATGCAATGTCTAGGATGGACGTCTCGCTTGCCTCGATGCATGCATTGGCTGACCATGGGCCATGTAAGGATCGATAATGGGATGTGGAAGAAGTTGGTGAGAGAGGCAGTTCGCGTCTGGTGTTGCATCTGGTGATGCTCGTGGTGGGTTGTCCTCGATGCACCTGTTAGTCCGCGAAGAGGCGATCGACGGAGGCTACGAAAAGCCGATCAGGGCATCGGGTCTTGGATACTTGGATCTCCGCGGGTGAGAGCGTTGCTCGTCATGTTTCGGAGACTTGAGGTGGCAACTCTTCACAAGTCATCGGTGTCCCTGGATAGCGCTGCCACTAGCAGTTCTAGCCGGCGTCAATGGCGGCGCTCATTGGCATCAATGGATCCCGGGCACTCGTGCTCCTCCTCCCCAGTTCACTGCGAGGCAGAGACGCACATTAGGAGATGCATTGATGTGCGCTTGGACCAGAAAGGAGATCCAGATCCTCCATGCTATGCGGTGCGGTTTGGCAGAGGACACTGACGTCCGCTGTGATACGAATCGATGCATTCATCCGCAGGGCGCACCCTCGGTGTTCTTGATAAGCTCTTCACTGCGGAAGCTGTAAGGCGTACCGAGCTTGCTCATCACAGTCCAGATTGTTCCGAGACTCTTGGAAGGAGAGGGGGGAAGCCAATGCCGCCATCAAAACGAGCAAAGATTGGCGGCCCGCGAGCCTTGGCGAAGCGTCCATGATACCGGTACTCGTCTGTATGTGCCTGGTCGAGCCCGGTGTGAGACTCGAGTCATTGTCACCCTTGTTGACAGTGTCACTGGCCTTTGCGCTGTCAATTGCGTGGGGTGGGGGGCAGCGTAGCAGCCAGGATGGGACCCGGTCTGGCAGGTGGATCAGTCGGTAGATGGGGAGATCTGAGGGCCACGAGCGTTGGATGCCCCATCCAAGGAATGCTCGTCGCGGCCTTGGTCCCAAACGTGCGTTCGTACTCGTACTCGTACATACGAGTACATCGCAACATCTCCCCCGCGATGTGCCCCGCGTCGCTGTTGGCGGCTAAAGTCTAAGGATCGGGACTTGGAGGGAGGGGAGGCAAGGACCGGAGTGAGACGTGGCTCAAATCCTACGACCGGTACGGTTATCCCGTACTCCCCCACGGGTCGGAGATCTGAGATGGATTGGCCGGGCCATGGAATCTCGAGCTTTGGGGTCGACGGATCGCAGATAGAGAAGGATCCTTGTCGGCGAATGGCCGCCCAAGACGTAATTCGTTTACCTGTATGTCGCGCTCGCAACGGGCTTGTGCTCCGGGCCGGGTACCCACCACGGGGCGAACGAGGCACCTGGATCAGCGCCGAATGTGGCGGACGAATTGGCGCAGCGGATTCTGAAGCAAGCAGCCGATCATCTTGTGCAGTTCCATCGTCGGACGTTGCAGATTTCTCGCTGATCTGGACCACCTGTTTATCTGCCAGTCAGAAAAGATCAAGGCGATGTGCTTGCGCTGCATTCATGGAGCCAAGACTGGCATTGATCCCATCGTCACATCTCCTGACAGACCTGTTCGTCCAGGCAAGGCGCGTGTGCTCATGTGGCGCAAGACTTGTGCGCCTGCAGATCCTCTGTGAAAGGGAACAAAGCATGCGACCGTCCGAAGCACACGCTGTTAGCGGTAGGGGGTCTTCCATGAAGAGCTGGACCACGCATCAATGTTGCTGCCTGGACATCCTTCGTGAGCTCGCATCGAGATTGCGCATCGAGATTGAGAACATGGCTTCCCGTTCTCGCTTGAGTCGTCGTCATCTTGTCTAAGAGAGATGTCCATTTGGAGGATTCTCTGGCAGAGGTGTTGCTTCGAGTTGTCTGATCACTCGAAGATGATCGGCTATGTGGACTGCAATTGTAGAGCACAAGGACGACCCGGGATAGAGAGCTCGCCGACCGACAGCGCTGACGGTCCTTTCGATCCCCGGCTAGCTCCACGTTGATGAGGGGATTCGTAGCATTGCTTTCGAAACTCATCGGATCCTCAGACGTCTAGGGAGGAATAGGGTGGAATATTTCAAGTCGAAATCGTCCAAGATGCATGGACTGAAGTTGCTTCGAGTCTCGATCATCGTTGAGGTCACGTGGGCTCCGAGCTCGAGTGCTCCTTCCGCAAGATCAAAAGTGGAAGGTGCTGACTCATCCCACTTTTGCCCCCGTCGATCCGCTTCCATCGACGTCTTTTGCAATCGATTGATGGAAGTTGAGCTTCTCCTCGTCGAATTACGCTGCTCACGCGACAGCCTGAGCTCGTCATGCGATGGACAGGCCGAGCATCTACAAAAGGTTTTGACATCTGTCGCGGAATACCATGGCATTTTTGCCCTGCTATCTCGTCGTTACCATCAGAGGCTGTCTTGTTGCCTCGGTCCGTTGAGGCTCTCAGCCATCGAACCATCTATTTTCCATCTCAAGCTCTTTTCTCTCCCCCCCCAACCTGCATCATGGAGGAAACGGCGCCTCTCAAGTGGTCCGGCAGCTTTGCAATTATCCCCCCCACGGCGCCAGCATGCAGGGATCTTTCGGGCGACAAGATCATCCTGCCGCCGTCCGTTCTTGAGCAACTGCTCACCGCGGCGTCTCTGGTCTCTCGTCAGGGCCCCGAGTGGGGTGCTGCCCCTTTCAACGCCGACAACTCGGCTCATCTCCCGAGCCCGCTCATCTTTCGTCTTTCGAGTTCGAAAGGCGACAAGGCAGTTTTTGCTGGGATTAGAGAGTTCTCTGCCCCTGAGGGCACGATAGGCTTGAGTCCTTTCCTGCTCGAGGCTCTCAACGTCAAGCCAGACGACTGCACCTCTCAGAACGGCAACAGCCAGGACGACGCCATCGACCTCACGACCGCTAGTGGACACTCCGAGCCCGTCCGCCTAGAGGTGCAGGTCGTGTCGTTGTCAAAGGGCACCTTTGTGCGCCTGCGACCCCTTGAGGCCGGTTACGACCCGGATGACTGGAAGCCACTCTTGGAGCGGCAGCTCCGGCAGAACTTCACGTCCCTGACGCTGAACACGACGCTGTCGGTCCGGGGAGTCAGGGGCGAAGAGTTTAAGCTTCTTATCGACAAGTTTGTGCCCGAGGGCAGTGCCGTTTGCGTGGTAGATACCGACCTGGAGGTTGACATCGAGGCCCTGAACGAGGAACAGGCCAGGGAGACCTTGCGACAACGCATCGCAAGGGGCCAGACCACGGCCGGCGGCAACGGCAGCTCAAAAGGAGGCGAGCTGGACATTTGGAAGGATGTTGACGGCCATGTTGCTCCAGGGGAGTATGTGGACTACATGCTTCCCTCGTGGGATCGTTCACAGAACGTGTCCATCACGCTCCAATGGGCCGATGACGAAAGAAATCTGGACCTCTTTGTCACCCCGAAATCTCGCGAGCAGAGGGCACTGCCTCGCGATTCTGTTCATGTCTTTGGGAACTTCTCGCAGCCTCATCACGGAAGCAAGACCATCTCCATTTCCCCCACCAACGTCGCGCTTGAGGGGGCCGAGAGTATCCTAGTCTCCGTACACGGCTATCTCGATCCTGAAACCACCAAAGAGCCTGCCCGGACGATGAGCTATACCATTCGTGCTCGCGTCAGTCCTCACAGAGGGAATGATCCCGCCGAGCCAATTGTACTCGAGGAGAGCGACGACCAACCCAAGTCTGCGGATGATGAGCAATGCGGAAACTGCTTTCAATGGGTCCCCAAGCGAACCATGGTACTTCACCACAATTTCTGCCTACGGAACAACGTTCTCTGCCCTCTCTGCAAGTCGGTCTTCAAGAAGGGTTCCCCTGAGTGGGAGTCTCATTGGCACTGCGAGAATGACGAGGCTTACGGCAACTCGCCCGCCAGCAAGGCGAGACACGATTTCGTGTATCATTCCCAGCATCGATGCCCCTCCTGCGACTTCTCGACCAACTCACTACCCGACCTGGCGCGTCATCGCACGAGCGTCTGTCCCCAGAAGATCATCCTCTGCCGTTTCTGCCATCTCGAGGTTCCGCAGGAGGGCGACCCGCTGAATCCATCGCCCGAGGTTGTGATGTCCGGGATGACGGCCCACGAGCTGGCAGACGGCTCTCGCACGACGGAATGCCACCTCTGCGACAAGATTGTGCGATTGCGAGACATGGAGACGCACATGAAGCATCACGAACTCGACAAATCGACGCGCCTCAAACCGCTCATCTGCCGGAACGTTCTCTGCGGTAGGACACTGTGGGGTGTCGGGCCCAGGGGCAAGATCGGGAACTGCATCACGCCCATCAAGGAGGCCGGGAACGATCTCGGATTCTGCTCGGTGTGCTTCGGCCCGCTCTACGTGAGCCTGAACGATCCGGACGGTAAGGCCATGCGACGCAGGATCGAAAGGCGGTATCTCGGCCAACTCCTGTCAGGGTGCCAGAAGCCACACTGCCTCAACGAGTGGTGCAAGACGGGTCGGTCCAACGCGGGCACGGAGGCGACGACGACGACGACGACGACGTCCCCCTCGCGCGCAGTGCAGCCCCTCGTCGCGGGCGCTCTGGACCCGGGTGAGCCCGCGTATTTCTGCGTCGACGAGGACAGCCAGACGGGGCGCAAGGTGGCCGAGATGGTGGCGGCTGAGCGGGCGTGGGATCTGGAGTGGTGTGTCGCGGCCGCTGAGATGGAGAAGCACCAGGCTGACAGGATGAGGGACTGGCTGCACGCGTGGGCACCCAGACGGCAGAGCTGACGGCAGAGCTGATGGCTGGATCTGGGTTTTGGGGACGTGGGCCCTTTATTCTGTACGCCGTGAGAGGTGAGGCCTTGCTGGTGGTGATAGACTGCACATGGCGAGGTTCCAGATTTTTTTTGATTTTTTTTTTTTTTTGGCATAGATCAAAGAGGGGGAGATATCCATAGAGGTTGTAGAGCGATGGTGGTTCTTTGTAGCACCCATGATTCATTCAGCATCCATCAATCAATGTTAGTATAAGTGGATTTGGTGTTGCCCGGGGCACGAGATCACCAGGTCGTC
>NQYQ01000016.1:490915-505186 GCA_003055925.1 Escovopsis sp. Ae720 | reverse complement strand
GAAAAGTATATAGAGAGAGAGGAAGAGAGATGAGAAAGGATAGGACGTAGAAGGAGAAGGAGGAGAGGGAGGAGAGAGGAGATGAGGGGATGGGGGGGGGGGGGGAGCTGGATAAATAGGGTGCTTGATCTCCTCGACATGGACCAACAGCTTCACCACCAAAGTCTCAAGACTACTGCTACTGCTAGATACCTACTATTCATCATTGTGTTCAAGATATATCAATCACTCAATTCTATATCATTATAAGGGGCCAACGTGAGTGACATCGAGATGGGCATACTCGACAGGTGCCTCCCCGCAGCGATGCTGCTCAAGGACGACGGCTCCAAGATCTACTCCCGGTCCTTCCTCTGGATCTACGACTTCAACGTCCTCTGGCTCAACAACAACTACGCATGGCGCTGCCCCACGGACAAGGTCCTCTTCCCGCTGTACCGCTCCGCCATGGGGCCGGACCACCTCGAGATCGGCGTCGGCACGGGGTACTATCCCGCCGAGGCCCTCAGGCTGGGCGCGCCCTGCCGGCGCATCACCCTCGTGGACCTCAACGCGGCCACGCTCGACGCCGCCTCGCGCCGGATATCAGGGCTGACGAGGACCCCTCCTTCTCATTCTCACTCTCACGCAAACTCCAACTCCAATTTCAGCTCCAGCACCGTCTCCAGCTCCAGCTCCAGCAGCACCAACTCTAACTCCAGCACCAGCTCCGGCAGTGGTAAGACCCAGGGGGCCGTCGAGCTCCGCACCGTCCTTGCCAACGCAATGGACCCCCTCCCCCTCCCCGCCAGCGAGAAATTTGACTCCATAAGCCTCTTCCACCTGCTGCACTGCATGCCCCTGACGCCAGAGCAGAAGACGCGCGTCTTCGACCTCGCGCGCCACCGCCTCCGCGAGTCGGGCACCCTCGTCGGCTCCACCATCCTCGGCGAGGAGGTGCCCCGCAACGGGTTCGCAGAGTTCAACATGCGCGTGTACAATAAGAGCGGCGTCTTCCACAACTGGGCTGACTCCCGGGAGGTCTTTGAGCGCGGGCTGAGGAGGAACTTTGAGGACGTCGAGACGGATGTCGTGGGGAGCGTCATGACGTGGAGGGCGAGGAGGCCCAGACCGGGGTGAGCCTCGGCTGGGCCGGCAATCACGATCGATGATACCAATGTAGTTGATACCAATGTCATGATGCCAATGTAATGATGCCAATGTTCTTGACCAGGCCTGCCCCCCCCTTGGAAAAAGGCCCTCCGGCCCCTGTCACCTGTCATCCCACGAATTCGTATACTAGTGGTAACAATGTCAATTCAACAACATTACAGTGCATGAAGCATCATCAGCCGTACTCGTCATCATCGACAACAGGAGACCGCTCGCCGCCCCAGGTATGCCGCACAATTACCATTCCTCTAGTGATCCGTGAGACCGCCTGAGCCAGAGATGTTTCCCGACCCCTCGCTCAACTCCAAACGCCTTGACTTCTCACCCATCGCAAGAGAAAAAAAGAAAGACAAACGTCAGAAGCATACACCATATCACCACCCCAGTCTTGGGTTGCTGCTCCCGCAAGCCTCCCGTCCTTTCAACGCATCATGCATCTACCAGAAACTACACCATCCGATGTAGTGCTGGCACAGGTTCTCAAGCTTCGTCGCCTCGATGATGAGCTTGTTCACCTGGTTGATCACGTCCAACTCCTCGTTGTTCTTGAAGTCGCGACCGGTGAGCTTCTGGGACACGCGCTCGAGGACTTCAATCGCCCTGGCGTTCTGACTCTCGGCCTCTTGGGGACCATTAGCCAGAGCTCCGTCCGCTGCGGCCGAACTGTTCGTACGGGCCCTGTTTCTAGTTCCTGGGGGCGCCGATGACTCCACATTGGCCATCATCTCGGACGGCGCAATCTCGGAGTCAAGTATCGATTGTCGCCGAGCCCGGGCGGCACTGGGTCCTGCCAGGGCAACCTCGCGCTCCGACCTGAAGTTGGGGCCGGCCGGAGATGCAGCGTTCGTCAGACGCCACGTGAGAAGAGGATCGTGGATGAACTAGGGAACAAGACATTAGCCTGTGGCCGGTATTCGCTAGGGTGAGAACCAGGGGGAGAAGGGTCAAAAACTTACCGCCTCCAAAACCGCCATTACGCTCTCCTTGTTCTCGCGTAGTACGCGCATAACATGTTCACACGTGATTCGGAAACTTCCTTCGATGTTACTAACTTCCATGGCGTAGGTCAACATGCGCGTCAGTCGGAAAGGAACCCGCTCGGGGTATTTCTCTCGCTTCATGGCCACCTCGAAGCAGTCACCAAAGTCGATGTGAACAATCTTGCCGGTGATGCGATCGAGCATCAGGTTCGACGGGTGTCGATCGCCGAGACCCAAGATGTAGCCAACCATCGACATGACGCCGAGCGAGCGGGTGTAGTTCGTCCGCCGCTCGAGCCACGCCTCCGACGACTTGGACTTGAGCCAGAGCACCCGATAAAGATCTTGACCTGTGGTGTTGTCCAGAGCATAACCGAACACTTCCACCTTTTGCATGAGGGTCAGATTGTCGTAGTCGGGAGCCATCTGAAGCATGATCCTGTGCTCGATATTCAGCAGGATCTTGCGGCTTTCTCGGTACTCCCGGATCAGCACGTGCAGCGTATCGCTGTTCGGGACCCAGCCGAGCAGACCCGAGTTCTGCGACAGCGGGATGGCGGGGTATCGCTGGATGTTCAGATGCCGCTTGTAACACTCGGAGTCGTTCATCAGCAGCGTGTTGCAAAGGCCAAACAGCTGCATGACACGCTCATCCTGACGAATGTCCTCGTGGCCCTTGAGCAGGAAGGCGTACGAGACACCGTCGCTCCCGTTGACGTTGAGCTTGCGGGGTCGCTGCTTGGAGTTGATGACGCTGAATGTGGACTCAAAGGACATTATCCTCACGATCGGCTGTCCGCTCGCGTACGTTCCTGGTACTGCAAGGTCGAGGTTCTTGGCGTTAAGCAAGTTCGGCGAGCAGTAGGTCAGTTCCAAGCTCGTCACCTGGGGGAGCTGCCTCGTGATCCTGCGGAAGACCTGGTAGTAAAGGTCCCATGCCTGGTTCAGGTCGTTGACGTCTCTGCTCGTCTCGTACTGGTGGCACCAGTCCTGAGCCTCCTTTAGGTCTCGGCCGAATGCCTGCGCGAACGATATCTCGCGCAAGGTCTCGGGGCCACGCTCCAGAAGATCGTGCAGCGGCTCCAGGGTCGCAAACATTCCCTCGATGTTGTGGTCTCCAAAATAGAGACGCGAGGCCTCCTCCAGACCCTCGTGCCATAACTCGTGCCAGAGGACCGCGACACGGATCAGCTCATGACTGACCGTGTCGGCTTGGGCAACAAGATGGGCGCTGTGCTGACGCATGCTATCCATTATCTGAGCAGCCGATCTTGAGCGCCGACTATTCTGCCAAGACTTCATCGCAACGGTCAAGGGGTAGACGAGGGCCTGGGGATGCGCTCGACCGACATCGGCAAGGAGGTTGTGGACAGACGCCTGCACACGCTTGTTTGGCTGGTTGATGCGAGCAATCAGCTGCGGAATGACCTCGAGCCAGGTGTCAATGCTGACATTTCCGAAACCATCGGTCACTGCGGAGTTGACCTCGGAGTTGCCGCCATGCGTGAACCACAATGTCAGAAGACGGAGGGTGTCTTGAAGCGAGCTCCCGGCGGAGAGGGCGATCGACTTGAAGAAACCCTGGATGGCCGGGACGACATGCTCGATGATCATGGTCTGGTCTGCTCTAGAGAGCTGACCATCACTTCTTGTCGAGAGATTCTGCACGATCTCAAAGTTCGCCAGAGCCCAAGCGTGCCAGGCCTTGTACCAACGAGGGTTGTACTTCGTGGCGTGCGAGTACGAAGTCAAGATGTCCTGTACCTTGGTGTACTGCCAGTCATCCTTGTTCAGCGCGATCTGCCACTCGCCCTGGCGCAAGTAGCACTTCGCCAACAGCACGGTCTGGTCGTGCAGCGCGCGTTGCGTCTGTGGGCTGATGAGGGATGGATCAATCTGGTTCTGGAAACCGTACTCGAGGGGCAGGCTCATGTCGCTTCCGGCCTGGGCGCTGAAGTGTGCCTTGGCAACCTCCAGACGGTGAGCCGAGTCATTCGTGAATCTCTGGAGGCAATACAAGGTCCTCTCGGCAATCCCGGACGTTCGAAGCGCTGGCTGTTGACCAAACTCCCACTGATGCTTCAGCATGGCGTAGATGACCTGCGCCGGGGGCGTGTTCCGTGGTGTCGCGGAAAGCTGCCTCTCGCCCACAGCGACGGGGTCGTTCCAGTAAGGAATCATCGTCTCCAACGGCGCGTCTGCCCCAATGAGCTGCTTCAGAGACTTTTCGGCAAGACCCATGCGGCCCGACTTGCGGCAAAGGTTGGCGAACTTGATCCACATGCGCATGTTCTCCACGGGGGAGATGACCAAAGCCTGCAGGCGCAACATGCGTTGCCACACCTCAACGTTGCGCTGACAACCCTGCAGTCTCGTCTCCCACGTCCGGCGCAAGGTCGCCTGCTTTTTCTCGTCACACTGCTTGTACACTATGAGCTCCTCGAGCTCGGCAAGCATCTGGACTCGAACGACGACCGGGTAGGCTCGGTTGTACGATTCGCTCATCAGAGCACTGAGTTCGGTGTCCAGGCCTTCGCGAGCTTGCTCGATATAGCCGATAGCCTCTCGGAACTGATTCCTGTGAAGAGCCAGGATGGCGCCGAAGAAGGATCTGTCGGGCGAGTACCGCTTGAGAGAAGACAGGTAGTTGTCCATCGAGTCCCATTTGCCGAGGCCCCACGCGGCAGCCGTAGCGAGGGGTGCGATCATTCTCTGGACTTCGGGAGCCGAGTTCGCCCATGTGCTGCCGGTAAGGCTTGCGAGAGCGTCCCACTCGCCGAGAGCATGAAGACAGCGCATTTTTCCCATGACGATCTCGAGCGGGATCGGCTGGTCGGCCGGGATCTCCCGCTCGCGCTTGTTGTAGGATGCCAAAGCCTCCTCCCATCGCTCCAGCTTCTCGAACCAGGTCTCTCTAAGTTGGATGCCCTCCTTATAGAGCTGGGCCTTGCGCAAGATACCGATGGCGGCATCGGACTGCTGGAGCTGATTGTTGATCACAATCAAAGCCTCCACTGCGCCACTGCTCTGATCCTGCAGGAACTCGAGCTCCTTGTAGTGAAGAGCCTTGGCATAGGCGTGGCAGCGGGCTGCCTCTCTACCCAAGACGCGGATGTCAATCGGCAATGCCTTGTCGTCGTGTTCCATAAACTCCGCCAAGTTCAACAAAAGACCGAGTAGATCTGGTGGGACATTTTCTGACTTGATAGCGCTCTCGATGTTCTGGATAAGCTCATCCTGGAACTGCTCGTAGAGTTCGCTCCAGCAGGAAACAAACGCCGAATTGAAGAGCTCCCGTGCCAGAGGGAGATACACACTGGCCAAGCTCGCGCAAGCTCGTAGAGCATGGTTAGGAGACTCCGTCAAGAGGGTGGTACTGAATCGCCGCAGCCACTCCTGCCAGTCCTCTTTCGTGGATTTTCCTTTGGTGTCCCAGGCGGCCTTCAAGTGAATGGCGTTCATTTCGAGTTTCTTCGTCCCGAGATCTGCGAAGGGGGTCTCGTCACCGTTGTCCACGAGGCGCGAGTCGGAGTTCAGGTCCTGAGGTAAGACCTCGCCTTTCTGCAGCTTGGTGACGAGCACACTGTAGTTCTGGTGTTGGATTTGGTGCTGGTTGATGACCTTGTTGACAGTTCCCATAAAATGCAGATAGTCCCTTCCAAGTTGCTGAACCAAGGCACAGAGAGTGTCCAAAGCCGCAAGCCTCAATACCGGTTCGCCAACATCGAGGACTCTCGTGAGGGGATGGATGATCTTGGCCGCGAAGTCATTAAGATTCACTTGTCTTGAGATCTTACCAATCGTCTCAATGGCTTGTTTCCTGATGAAGTTCGGCTGGCCCTGCTTCTCAAAGGTCCTCACGATGACGGGGATGATCAAATGCATGTACTCCTCGGCACTGGCCCCGAAAACGAGGAACGCATGCAAAACCTTCTCGGACGGCGTTCGCTTCGTGGTCAAGTCCTTATCTAGAACACCAAGCATCAATGGAAGCAGTCCGGCCAAGTAGATCTTGAACTCTCCTTCCAGGGATCGCGCAATAGCCTCGACAAGAGACAGAATGGTCGTCTGAAGCGAGTTCGACTTGTGCCAATACTCTTGGAGGACTTCCACGATGTCTGGGAGATAATTCCTGATGTGCTGGCGCACGATGCTCACGAGGGTTGCCAGCTGGTTGAAGTAGGACTCCAATCTTGTGGCGGGGCATGATCGAATGACAGAAAGGAACGCGGGAACAATCCGGTCGAGGAAGGAGACGCATTCGAGTCCGAGGGTGCGGAATATGTTCATGATTGCCTCGATGACGGCCGCGTGATGCTGGGCGAGAGATTGGTCCTTCAAGATTTGTAGAAGCGCGTTGATGACAACGGTCGGGAAGTATTCCTTGCTCGAAGGGGTCAATCCTGTCATCATCAACGAGATGTCGGTCATCTGGTTGGACTCCACACGCCTCTGGACCTCAGGAGTTCTCTCTTCGACCTGTTGGTGCTTGTACGGATCCAGTGCACCCAGGATACCCATCAATTTGATGGTCTCCTGGCGCAAGGGGCCGCGTTGGTCCTCAGTCCTGATGATCCCCTGCAAAATCTCGAGGAGTTGAGGATACTCGAGGTACGGCTCGATCACGTAACCAGAGTTGCTAGCCAACTGACCCAACGAGTGAAGAGCTGCCTCTCGTTTCATATTCGAGCTTTGATCCTGCAAGGCATCGATGATGAGCGGCATCAACTGGTCTTTGTAAGGCAGCATATCCTCCCCGCCAACAGTCGCCAGTTCACCAATTGCTTTGAGAATCGTCGCAGCCACTGTGGGGTTCGGGTCGTTGGCTTTGGGAAGGAGAACCGATATCATAGGCTCGACGTAGGGCTTGATGAGATGCTGGGTGCTCTGGACGAGGAGACTGAGGAGCTTGGCGCTCTCCTCCTTGTTTCGAGCCACATCGGAGAACTCCAGTTCAGTGAGCATTTGGACCAAGGTTTTTCGCAGAGAAGGGATGACGTAGGACGGGTTGAATCTCGCCAGACGGCCAACAATCGAGATGGCGACCTCGCGGATCGCGAAGACCTCATCGTTGAGGGCGAAGAAGAGGATGCGGATGTTTTCGATCTTGGCCAGATGATCATCGAAGCGCTCGTCTAGGGCCGCGAGCACGGTCCTTCTGATGTTCGGCTCGGGGTCCGAGATCCCCACGGTCAGGAGCTTCTCGATGACATCACCGACCACCTGAAGAGCGTGGTAACTCGTCTGATTGACAATGGGGTCGCGAACGTAGAGCTGGCAGCAGGTCAGAGCTGCAGCTTCTCGAATCTCCGGGTCCTCATCCTCGACATATTTGATGGCCACATCGCGAACAAACTCGTTGAGCACGTGTCCAATAAAGTCAAAGCTCCCGAGCGTATTCAGGGCGAGCTTGATTTCGGTCTTTCGATGCTCGTAAGCTTGCGGATCCCTGGAATCCTTTGCGATGGTCGGCACCGAGCTGAGGGTGTTGGGTTGTGGTGCGCCGAGTGGTTTAAACGACTCGCCACAGAGGGCAACGCTGAGCATGTCCAGCAATCGCTCCTGTATGACAGGTTTGACCGGGGGAATGTAGAAGGCCATGTCAACCAAAGCTTGGGTGAGCTTCGGGGTCAGATCGCAGGCGAATATCGGATCCAGCAAGGCTTCCATGTATTTGCTGAGAGTTTGCCCGACCGCGACCGCGAGGCGGCTGATGCAGTCAAAGACAGGGTCCACGGATCCCCTCTTGCGAGACTGCACGCTGAGACCCTCTCTGACGTAGATGAGAACGCCGTCGAGATAAGGGGCGATGGCGCTCTTTACCGAATTTGCGATGTTGCCGATTGCGAGGAAAGCGTCGTTACGCTCCTTGTCTTTCTTCAACATACTGGAAAGGTATAACATGAATTGATGGAGCCAAGAATGGGCAAAATCTGCAGGCGAATAGCTCGCCAAGTCCGGGATCAGGAGAACCACGGTCTTTCGGGTGGTGGGGTCGCGGTGATCCTTGTGCCTGTAGACGATTTCGCACGCCTCCTGGTAGTGCTCTTGCATGTACATGCCTCCCTGTTCGAGCAGTTCTTTGAGCACGAGGAGCGAAGCGTGCGTGGACTCAATCGTGTTGGCCTTCAAGCTCTGCTTCACCTCGGCGTAGATCTTGCCCATCCAGAGCTGCTTCATGTCCTGATCTCGGTCCCTGATGATTCGAAAACAGGCGCTCACCGTCTCGGCAGAGGTCTCTCGGATGAGCTGGCGCGGATCGCGAAGACCGACCCATATCCAGTCGAAGATGGTGGGGATGTACTGATACATCAGGGTAGGTGCGTTCCTGGCAAGCTCGCGCAGGACGAGCACGGCGCTGTATCTGCGCTCCTCTACTCTGTCGTTCTGCAGCCACTCCAGCGAGGAGTTGACCTCTGACTCGACCAATTCGGAGATCATGGCACCTCCAGGGCGGCAGAGCTTTCCGAGGGCCTGTGCCGCCTGCCGCATTGGCATGGTGTCTTTGCCTCGCAGAATGGTCTTGAGGTTCTGGGTAAATCGGGTATATTTGGCGGCCACGTCCACGCCGTCGAAGTCGACGAGAGCATCGAGGGCGTATATGCCGCCTATCCTTTCCGCGGAATCGCTGCCATGAGTGATCAACTGCGTGATCCTGTTATTGACCGTGTTGTAGAAGTTGCCGAAAGTCTCCGGGCTCATGTCTAGCGAATTGTGAGATCAGGGCGTCAAGTCGTGGCGCAAAGGAGGGGGGGGGTGAGGGGAGAGGAGCTCTCACCTCTGTGGCAAACGACGACCAGCTCCCGGAGCTGGATTGCCGCTCGTTTCCGTTGCTCATCGCTGCCCCTGGCGAGAAAAGTCAGACAAGCTTGAACGGGCGCGGGCGCTTCTTCCAGGAATCCAGTCGCTGGAAGAAGAGGGGGGGAGGTGTGTTTGCTCACCGTGACCTCAGACCGCGGAAGAGATACTCGAGGCGTTCCATGGCGACCATCTGAGTCTGCGACATTATGACCGTCTAACAATTTGCGTGCCGCAGCAAGCTGCAGGCACAGCAACGCGGCAAAAGTTTGCAAAGCTCGTCGACGCCGCCCGCCCGCCTCCAGAGTGGTGAGAGGAGGATGTCGCGCCCGACGGTAAGGCTGTTGGTGGATGAATGTACGGAGTATGGGAGGTTGTCGGAGGGATCGATGGCGAACTTGAATCGCGCGGAGGCGGAAGGTCTTGGGAAGGGTAAATCGTGATGCCTCGAGGCCAAAAGTATACACAAAAGACCAGAACAGACACTCGAAGAGCGCCTCGCCGACAGTCGACTTAATTTGGCATGATGAGGCTGCTTGCTGATGCTTGATGTTGCGGGATGGTTTAGGTCTAGGCCTCTAGCAGGGGAAGGCGGGAGACCTGACGTTATCTATTTGCGGGATCCTTGGTTTGATCAATCAATGGATCCATTTGATCCAATCCATCCATCAATCGATGGCCGGGATGCGAGTACGTGTTTCCACGCATCGCACTGTGCATCTACAGGTACTACTTCGGAGTATGTGAGGAGTATATGTATGGAGTATGTACATTGATACATACGGCAGTCGCGGCCCAGCCTAGTAGTAGTAGCAAGCAACGGCTGGGGCCATAATCACACTGTGACCGCGGGTCTCGGTGCTCAGCAGTGCTCACTTCGATCCTCCAAAGCTGATCCACCATCGATCCGACGATTGCCGTATCGCAAATGCGGTAGAACACATATTGAAGTCGCTCACGGCCTGAGGGTCTCGAGAGTCTGTTGCTGAGAGGCTCAACCGCTCATTCACAGGATATCTCCCAATGTTTGATTGAATCGTGTTGGAGAAAATTGAGGCAGCTCTGATTCTCTTTCGTCCACAATATATAGACTCGAGTCAGTGCCAGTCGGGGTATGTGCTCCGTACGGAGTACAGGGTAGCCTCAATTGGCCGCTAAAGTGCGGGCTACATCAAGTCGCGCCTCTCAATTGACCTCTCTACTCGTAAGAGTCTGGAGCACGTGCGACCGCGACCAGAAGCCGGAATCTTCACGAGTCAACTCCCTCCACGGTCTACTCCGTACATCTTCACTCCCCCGCAAGACACGACACGACTACTAGTACCGCTTCACCTCTCGATCCATACAAAGCAGCACATCATGGGCAATGACGGAGGCTCGATCCCCAAGCGCCGCGAACTCGTCAAGAACGCGGCACGCGCCCCGACCGTCTCGGAACTCAAGGCCACCGCGCTGGAATCCCTCGCCCACGCCTGGACGCACTGCGCCCTGAGCGACGCGCCCCTCGAGCTCGACTCGGCCGTCTCCGACTGGCGCGGACGATTGTACAATTACGAGGCCATCCTCAAGGGCCTGATCCCCTCGGACGAGCCGGCCGAGGTGACGCCCGCGGCCCTGGGCATCCGCTCCCTGCGCGATGTGGCGAAGCTGCAGTTCTCCAAGAGCAGCGACCGGTGGGCGTGCCCGGTCTCGATGAAGGAGATGGGCCCGTCTACGAAGGCCATCTACCTGGTCCCGTGCGGCCACGTCTTTGCCGAGGTCGCGATTACAGAGATCAAGGAGGAGGCCTGCCCCGAGTGCGGCGAGGCCTTCGCGGAGGAGAACGCCATCACGATACTGCCGACGGCGAAGGCCGACGTGGATAGACTGGAGAAGAGGATGGACGGGTTGCGGGCGGCTGGCCTGACTCATACTCTCAAGAAGGACAAGTCGGAGAAGAAGAAGAAGCGGAAGAACGGCGAGATGACGGAAGAAGAGACTCCGAGAGAACAGGAACAGGACAAGGAGAAGGAGAAGGAGAAGGACAAAGCAGAGAAGACGGACGCGTCTCGGGGGCAAAAGAAGAAGGAGGACTCGAGGATAAGTGGCATTAACAACGCCATGGCGGCATCCCTCACGGCCCGTGTGCTGGCCGAGCAGGACGAAAAGAACAAGCGGAGGAAATTGGCTCAGGATGTGGCCCCCAGGAAAAGCGCCGTTGCGAGGAGCTGAGCCGGCGAGTAGGCAGAAGAGGCTACTACCTATGGAGGATGAGGAGTAAGATGATACCCAGACAGAGGCAGAGGAAATCATGGATCAGTAGCAAAAACGGGAGTATATAGTTTGAATTCTTGCACATATGGAATATCAATCAGGGAATTTGTTCGAATTACGGAGTACTAGCATCAAGGAATTGTTACTGCCGGGATACAGCACATATTGATCCTAGTAGAGTAAGTCTATACTGGCACTGGAGACAATAAATTGAATAAAGGTGTCGAAGCCGTCACTAGAAGCTTCAAAGCCGAATACACTATGGCAAGATGCGATTACTCGTAGGAGGGAGCCAGTGCATCTGTAGATTGTCATCGCTCGCTTCTACTGTGAGCTCATCAACTCCAAGAGAAAAGCATTTGATCAATTGATTGATTGCATTGATCCAATGAATCAAATCAATCCTTTTGGCCTGAGGGTTTTCCATCGTGATGGACCCAGCCAACGAGGAATGAGGCAACTCACAACTTGAAAGGGATTGAAGGAAGGTAGACTCCTCTACAGGTACGGAGTATGATTGGTAGAGAAGTTGCTGTTAGAGCATTTGTCAAGCTGACCAGAGGCAAGAGCGATGACGCTGTTTCCGGAGAGCATTTGATGTCAAATGCTGAGAAATGTTGCGATGCTGATTGGCCAATAATCTGACGACTTGCCAAAATCGACCAATCAGAGCAAGGGTGATTCTCTCTCTTCTTCTAACGCCAGACGCTTACAGGTAGGCGGGGGCCTTTCTCGCGATGGCTCGTCGACGTTGAGCTGAGTCGCTTCTTGTTACTATAAAGAAGCACGCGACCCGTTGTCATTTCCATTCGCAAAGTCCAAATCAGTCCGTCCATCACCATTTCACAGCTACCGCTTCAAGCAACTATCACCACCTGCCTTTGCCACCGAAATCTCGAAGCCTCAAACTTCCAGTCCACGTCTCTTCACAACCCACACTTCATTCTACAATGTCTCCCGCCAAGGCCACCACCTGCTGCCGCCAAGGTAGCAACAACGAGTGCGCTTGTGGTAAGCCCCCGACATCTCGCGCTCCACGGATGAATGTGTCCACAGTCGACTGACATCCTGAACTTCAGCCCAGCAAGCCACTTGCTCTTGCGGCAAGGAATCCGCCCTCCACTGCACCTGCGACAAGGCCTCCACGGAGAACGCCATCGAGGGTCCTCGCTGCTCGTGCCGTGCGCGTCCCGCGGGCCAGTGCACATGCAGCCGAGCCGACTCTGAGAACGCCCCCGTCACGGGGTCGACTTGCCAGTGCGGCACCCGCCCGGCCTGTAAGACATCTCCCATCCGATCCACCGCCTGCGGTTCGCAGATCCATCACACAACACGCGGAACACTACCTATGACGAAACATCAATGGAAGACTGACCTGTTGTTTTTTTCCCCTCTCCCACAGCTGCTTGCACCTGCGAGAAGGCCGCCGATGGCGGTTACAACCCCGCCAACGAGACCGACTTCACCAACTTCGCCAAATAAGTGCTGCTGCTGCGATATGAACAGATGCGCCGGGGGGGGGGCTTGTCTGCTGTTCTGCCCTCTCGCCGACGTTCTTGGGCAGGGAGCTTTTTATGCGAGAATTGGGAAAGCATTGTGGCACGCGAGAAAGCAGTGTCTCCGGCGTATAGGTCACTGGGTGTTTTATGGAAACGACACGTCGTTCATACTTGCGAATTTTGGTGGGACAGGGCGGCGCATTTACCCGAGGCGTTTGGGGGGGGGATTCCTTGGAGGCGGGAGTTGATTGCTTTCTGTGGATGTCATCTTTCTTGACCCATGTATATCACACGAACCATCCATGCAAATTGAACATGCTGCATTGACATTGACTACTACGAGAATGTACGAGTACGACCTGTATTTGTTTTATGCGGAGTACGGAGTACTGTTTCCACTGTATCGATTGAATTGAGCCATTCTCCAAGCACGGCCAGGCGCCTGAGGTGCTTGACCAGCGGTGATCATCTGCTGAGACGATCGATGCGTTTTTTGGGGCGGCATTTCCAACTGTGGCAGGTCGATTACTGCGGACAATACGAGAAATATATGAACGGCGGACAAGAGAAGACCAGTAGGAAGTGGGCATCGCTTCGCGTGTCTCTCCCGTTCCAAGGTCTGGTTTCACGATAGCTCGATTCATCCAATGCTTAATTCTGCAGCTCCCTTGACGAGCTTTCCCGAATCAGGCACTCCGATCAGCTGTGCGGGCCAATCGGCAGTTCCAGCCCGATACACAGTGCTAACAAAGGTATGCGTACGGAGAAATCCCCCCAACCTACCGGTACGGAGTACTACTCCGTACTCCGTACATACGATGCTCCTCGACGCCTTCTGGATACGAGTATGTATTGATGTATGTGTAATCTCACGCGCGTACTAGTAGTACTCGTACTAGTAGTACTCGTAGTATCTGTCTTTCAGGGTGTGATGCCCCATGGTGTTCTTCCGGCTCTCCCATACCGCGACGCGCCGTTCGAGTGACTCGTGATACGGAGTAGGAGGAGAGCAGCTGGGAGAAGGGTGAGGACGAGAGGAGAAGGGCATTGTTGATGCACCGGCATTCACCGCTCGCAACCACCGCCCGAGCTGACTCCTCCATCACTGACTAGGTAGGTACTCGTACTCCGTATTACGAGTAGTAAGCTTTCAAGTTCAAGCCCGAGGAAGTTCAAATTGCAGCTGAGGCGTGATAGAGCTTGAGCGCGCGTGTTGAGGGCGACTGAGGTCCCGAATAGGTCTAGTGGGCCTTTCTGCCGGAACAATCACGAGCCACCCGCGCCACGCGGAGAAGGCGGTGAGTGGCTTGTTGACGACACGGGGGAGGAAACCCGAGGAGGAAGGGGAAAAAAATGTGAAAAAAAAAAAAGATGGTTGGGTCATGGATGGATGGATGGGTTGATTGATTGATTGATGGATCAATGCATGCACGGATGGATTGAATCGATTCTCCCGGCATCGGCTTCAATCAATCAATCAATCAACCCATCGTGTGTGGCATGATGGAGCGCGACACCCCCGGGCCACCTCCCCCGTTCTGAGCACATAGTGAGACCTCCCACCTCCAAAAATCAGAGAGCCCCCCCCC
>NQYQ01000016.1:461500-480598 GCA_003055925.1 Escovopsis sp. Ae720 | reverse complement strand
CCCGGCCCCCCCCCCCCCCCCCAAAAAAAAAAAAAAAAAAAAAAAGAGGCAGCATTCCTCGTGAGGTCGAACCGGAGTATTCCAATTTTAGAAGCGTCCTGGAATGCGGCACAAAGCCACTGCACCCTCCCTGCGAGGCAGCACCTAGTGCTCACACACCCATTCCGCGCTTCGTGCTACTCGTACTCCCTCCTTAGCAGTAGGACTCCGTCGTCCCCCGTGCTACAGGCTATTCTGGACGAGAGCATCGAAAGGAAAAGGGAAAGGAACGAGGGGACGGAGAAAATACTACGAGTACGAGTAGAAGAGGATGAAGGGCCAGAAATATAACGCGTCATGCTGCCACACTTGCTGTCTGCTGCGCCTTTCGAAGCGCGCTAGATGCTTCGGGGGGGCCCACGGCTGGAGCTCGTATCAACTGTTGTGTCGGGCCCAGCAACATGGAGCATCAAATCAACACATACAGAGAAGTACGAGTACCTGTAGGTGGTGCACAGAGTACCAGTACTCGTCCTCGTACGGAGTTTCACGTACACTGAGTCACTTTCGCACCTCGGAATGAGTGGGTTGAATTGCATCACATCCCGTGTTCGTGCCTGTACGAGTACGAGTATAGGCTGCGCCGGCGATGGGAGGCAAGTTGGCCAGGGACGTGGGGACTGGAGGGAGAGGGGATGACGCTGCCCTGAGTGGCGATGATGCCGTGCTGGAATGGGGGCAACAAGGACACAAGGGCCAGGGGCCTGCGAGGACGAAGATGGCTGCTACGAGTACTCGTACTCGTACTCGTACTGATTGGTATGAGTCAGTTCCTGGGGCGTTTTTCTCGAGGTGTATTCATAATTCTGCCTAAGCAAGACGGGCATCGCATGATCGGGGATGGAGCGCCGCCCTCGGGCCCTGGGGCGAGTTGCTGGCAATGCACGTCGGCGATCGCTTATCTTTCGGAGTTTGGGGGGGCGGTGGATGGTGGAGGAGGGGCTGGGCGTTTGGTGTGGTGTGGTGTGCGTCCAGTTTCTCTCTCTCTCTCTTTTTTTTTCTCCTTGTGTGTTTGGAAATAGAATAGATCACTCAATTCAGTGTGTACGAGTACTTGTATGGAGAATGCCAGGCAGCTTAGTACATACTCGTACGAGTAGGGAGCGCGATTATTTGGGATGATTTTCGAGTCAACCCCGGAGACTTGACAATGGCTTTGGACTTGTACAGTCTGGAGCACAAGGAGGACTCGAGATAGGGAGGGGGAAATGGCCTGTTTGAGGCTGAGACGGCGATGCAATCACATAGCTTTCTGGTCGATTAGACGCGTAATCTGTGCCGGGTGCTCCGCGTCGCCTTGATTCAAAGTATTCCAGGTTGGTTCAATGTATCACCAACTCTCCCGGGGGTTTGTTTTGGGCGGGGGGGGGGGGGGGATAGAGAAGGGGGGGTTTCATCTCCATGTTTCTCTTCTATTTGCTGATCCGTCCCGCTTTTTCTCCGCCGCGAAGCACAGGCATGAGACATCAGGAGATGATCTGCAATACCTCAAACGGTTCGGCACACGGGCGGGCTTCACCATGGGGAACATTGCCACAATTCATACTCCGTATTCGAAGACCGGTATGCATGCGCCCTGGAATTGCCGGTACAGGTATGGGTACATTTCCATTTGCAATGGACTCGGACTGCGGTAGGCCATTGTCGTCATCGTTCTCCAGACGGTTCGCATTCCGGGCATCTAGCAGGAGGAATACTGACGATGCTTGGGCTCCTCAAGAGCTGCAAGGAACGCGATGATTGGCGTTCTCCCAAAGCTTAAACGAAGCAGAGATCTGCAGGACTTTGCCGTTGGGCCAGCTGAATGCAAGATGATCCGTATACACAACATGATGTCGGTATTTGTCCTCCATTGCCGGGTATCACAAGCGATCTATCGAAAAGTCGCCTCGAGGCGGTCGCAAGTCCAGCCATACCTGTGAATGTTCGTCCTCAAGTCCGCCGTCGTGGCATCAAGCCGAGGATGTAAAGTATCCGTCTGCGCTGTGGGCCAACAAATCATGAGCGCGCCTTCGTCCCAAAGATCATAAGATCATCGGACGCCTGATCAATGACGAAACTCACGTGCATCGTCTTCCTCCCGTCCCGAGAAGGGGTCCACCCGCAGCCATGCTTGTGGTCTCATTCCTACCACTGTTGGAGGCTGGAGCCCGCTAGCCGATCAATGACCACCCCCTTTCCCACACAGTGTCTGTGGCATGAAGTCGGGCATGTCGTGTCGGGACTTGCAGCAATAGCCGTCTCTCTCTCTCAGCACGATGAGGTCGTATTATAATGGTGGCTCGGGTGCGTTGGCGTTCGCCAGCGGCTTCCTCCCACAGATGAATCTATAGGTCGTGAGAAGCCGTAGGTCTGGGCTTCGGAACTCTCGCTTGACGCCCTCGATGAGGACCCGGGCCTGGTCCTCGGAGTAGTGCAGCACTCGTGTCAGGAGGGCGAGTGACTGCGCGTCTGCGGCCATGAGCACGTTCACTTGCTCCAGGCTGCCAAGTTCTTTGAGCGGGGGGTCTCTGCCCCATGTGCCAATGGGTATCTGGATCGTCAAAGTTAGTCCCAACCATATATTTTCTCTTCTTCCCCATTCCGGCGTCTCTTCCAGCCCCTTGATGCGCGCGCGTCCTTCACCCCTGGTGTCCTTCTGAGTCCCTCGAAAAGGAAGGCAGAAGAAAAGTCCAATCATTGTTCAGTCTCTTGGCTGGAGGAACATACCTGAAACACCTTTTCCTCGACGCTCTCGAACCCAGCATCCATGATCCACTGCTTGTGGCAGTGGCTTACGCAATTGCTCCTTCCGTGCTTGCCGCTGGCCTCTTGCAACAGCCTACACCACGCCGTCGTCCACGGCGCCCTCTCACAGCTGTCGTCGTCGCTCGTCACCCAGCTGTCGTATTCTTGCATCTCGATCCACCCTCCGGGCTTGAGATGCTCGAGGGCCTGGGAGTAGAACTGGGGCCAGTTCGATGACGTCCCGCCCAGCGCCCTGCCGTGGATAAAGTCGAACTTCTCGTCCTCGGCATACGTCCACCGATCCTCATAGTCGTCCACAAAGAACCTGCAGTTGTTTGGCACCCACTCCGGTTGGATGGGGGAGAGATCGACGCCGTAAACGGTCGAGCCGAGGTATTCGTCGGCCATGTCCATGGCCCAGATGCCGGTGCCCGTGCCGAGGTCGAGGATGAACAGCTCGGGGTTGGTGTCGGCGGGAGGCAGGGGCGCTATGAAGAGGCGGTCGCCGAGCAGGAGGCGCCACAGGTGGTGGTGGATATTGAGGCGCTCTTGTTCTTGTTCGTCGTTGGGGAGAACGTATTGGCCCGAGCGAAAAGCATGGTATCGGCGGCCGTTTTCATACGTGTAATTGAAAATCGAGGACATGACGGACTGTGTAAAGGTCGTGTCCCGATCGTTGTAGGAATAGGCGGAGTCGCCATCATCATCACCGCCGACGAAGCCGTCGTGTGCCTCTTCCTGCTAGGTAGTCGCTGTAAGACACTTGGTAACCATCGATTCGGGAATCACCGTGTTCTTCCCGTTGCCCTCCCCCCTTTCCTCCTCCTCCCCCCCTGACTCCTGTCGGCCGCGATGCTATGATCTCCCTCGACAGACCCGAAATTTCTCTCAATGGGGACTCACAGGATTGTGCGGGATGATTGACGTCGACGAGATGGACGGTCGACTTCCGTCTTCGGGAGAAGCGGACGTCAATGGACCCTGCCCACGGCCAACTGATTGCTCCTCGTTGGTAGGACGCATGGCTCATGAATAGGCAGTGGATAGCAGAGACCGGCATTGCCGAGATTATGACGCATCCGAGGGCCCGGCGTAGCAGCAGTTGGAGCGCTTCGGAATGCGAGCGAGCGAGAGAGAAAAAGGGAGGAGCGCGAGAAAAGGGGAGAGAGAGAGAATGTGTGTGAGAGAGAGAAGGCTTGCGATCAACCAACACCCAACATCACATCTTGCCTCCACTTCCTTCATTCCGCTCCCTGCGTCGGTTTAATCAGAGACGATGCATCATCCTCTGTGCTCGTCTTCTGTGCCCTCGCCGCGAAAAAAAAAAGGTTCTGGGCTTGGCGCCGGCCGCCCGGGGAAGAATTGATGGGGGAAGACTTTGGAGGGGACCGAGTTGAATGAGGGGGGGGAGGGGGGGCCGAGATTGGGGAGGAAGGGGGGGAAAAAGGGCCCCGAGCAACGGATATCGCGGCGGCCAATGTCGAGCGATGCTAGCTGGTCGGCCGTTGGGTTCGCCGTGCTGTCTTTTCCGAGGCCGACGAAGAGGATGAATGACTCCAACCGTACGAGTACGAGCACGAGTACCCGTACCGGTATGTATGATGGGGATTGTGATGCACAATGGAGGCCATCCTTGATGCGCAGTGCCTGCACTCCGTAGGAAGTGAGGAGGCCCTGGTGCTCGGCCAGCGGTGCGGAGTTGTGGTGAGCAAGGCGTGATTGGCCTGGGCTGCAGGAGGTCCTCGCCGCCCTTCTTTAAGCTGCGGCTAACGATGCAATGTCCCGTCACGGGCGTGGGCGTCGTTTCGAAGTTCCATCCTCTCGGCCGAGGAGATCCGTTGGAGGGAGGGAAGCTGGAGGCTCAAGTATGAAATGCGAGAATCTCCAGGTTCATGATGGTTTTGGAATCCTACTTACTCGTACATGTTTCTTCTTCTCTTATTTTTTTTTTTGATTTAATTTTCTGTGGCGAGAGGGATCAGATACATGTAGTACTCCGTATCAGTTGCTCCTTCCTCGACTCTCCGGAGACGTCTGCTCCTGCCAATCGCGAGATGAGTGCTGACATCGTGGAGGGAAGTTGCGCTCGAGTCGGTGTTCTTTCCTTTCATTGAAGGTTTACATCATAGGAGGCACCTCCAGTCACACTGCAGTGGTCGGACTCAGACTCAGACTCAGACCCGGACTCGGACTCGGACTCGGACTCGGACTCGGACTCCCAGGGTCCGGAGTGTCTGGCAGTGTCTGACCCAGCGCAGGTCGCTGCTAGTAGGGCACTCTGTATCCTGAAGGTAGTATTGATTGATGTATGTACATTGATAAGTTGATGTATTGAAGTTTTGAGAGCTGCGGGCACCGGGCACTGGCTTCCATCATGCAGCCAGAGGTGGACGTCGTGTGAAGCGATCTCGAACGCCGCTGGGCTATTGGATAGGCAAGGTGATGCGGTGACTACACCGCTGGGACATGAGGCACGCACGCACATGAGGTGGTACATATTGATGAGAGGAGCACTCGCACCGGGCGACAGCAGTTTGAGACCTTTCATGGCGCATCCTCAAGTCCCGAGTCCTCAAGCACTCGAGTCGTCGGGCTCCCGGTTCTGGACGGGAGGAGGAGGAAACCGCAAAGGTACTTGGCGATCTATCATGAGTACTAGCATGATGAGGTCACGGTGTGGCACTGCAGTGGATGGACCTGAGGCCTTCAAGCCAGGGAGGATGCCGGGACTGGCACTGCCAGTGGGAGGTACCAGTAGGTACGACTTTGAAGGCGGCAGGCACGGAGTAGAACAAGGGATCGAGGGACTTGGCTCTCAGTCTCTGGCGTCACCCCATCCTTGGTACTCTTTCCTGGCCAGGTACCTCTGCGCCGAACGAGTCCGAGTCCTCCACTCAGGGCAGGTCGACTCGAGTCGAGCCTTCCAGGTCATCCGAGTCCGCTGGCCACGGGGATGCTGACTCAGCCGTCGCTCACTTCGCCCACAACCCGCAGACTCGAGGCCGCAAACTTTCCTGAATGTGCGAGCAGGATTGAACTTGGGAATATTCGTTTGGGTCGCATCGCGCAATCAAGGGATCGACAAGGCCTTTTTCCCACAACCCCGAATCGCTTCGCTGTCTCCGCGCCCCACCCCCATCCAACAACTTCCCATCTCATGGCTCACAATCCGAACAGAGCGCCGGGCCGTCGTCAAGAGCGGCGGCGCAGCGGTCAGTCGAACCAGAAGAGTCGTGACCACGGGCACCCACGCGGCGACGGCTTCCGACGCTCACCACCTCCTCGATTCCCTCCGTCTCACCAAGAGCCCGACAGCTGGCGCCCAGGCGACAGGTCGTCGGCCTCGGACCATCGCCGTCGCTCATACAACGACCAGGACCCCAGAGGAAATGACTCCTACCGCCCGCGCGTCCCCCAGGGCGACTTCACCTTCCGCGTCGACAAACCCGCCGGGATCGCCGACTTCCACTCCCAGGACAACTACTCGGGCAAGCGCTCCTCCCACCCGCGAAACAGCCGCGGCAGGCCCCTGGGAAGGTTTGGGCGGCCGAGATGGCAGGGCCCGCCGAATCCTTCGGAGCGCGCCTTGATCTCCGGGATTCACTCGAGCCTCCCCGAAGAAAACCTCCACAACGGTGAAGGGGCAAAGTTCAGAGACTTGGACGAGCTCTCGGACGACGACGAGCTTGACATGGACATTTCGTCGCAGTCCGAGACCGAGGGCCCCGCCAAGAAGCGCACCCGAACCGGAGCACCGGCCGACCCTGCCTCCCAGGCTGCCAAGTGGTCCAATCCCGACCCTTATACCGCCCTGCCGTGTCCCGACGACGAGCTTCGGAAGAAGCGCGACGTCGTCAAGCTGATCCGGAAAGCGAGATTGGAGGACGCATCCAGCAAACCAGGAACCTCCACCGAGGCCGAGAACTTCCTCTCCTTCGACCTCAGCGATAGCGATAAAGAAGCTGAGAAGGATGACGAGGACGAGGACGAGGACGAGGGAGAGGACGAGGATAAAGCGTCGGACAACGAGGTCACAGAGATACCCAAGCCGCCGACGGAACCACCCCCACCACTTCCCCGAGGCGCACCGCCCGTCGGCCCCGCCAGTGATCGCGCTGGAGCCGGTTGGCCCAGCTCACTGCCAAACAAACCGGACTTGACTCGGGATCGACAGGGACCGCTCGGCTCCCGAAAGCGCACGATCGACGACGAGATCAAGCCCCCCGACTACGGCCAGCTCAAGAAAGTCAACATGAGCCCCCCCAAAGGCCATCTGCTTTCAAGCTGGGAGCCCAAGAAAGACGAGGATCCCTGCCCCTGGGCCACTGTCGATCATTCTGCGACAAACAACCTGGCGCTCCGGTAGGTCGACTGCAAGCATTGGGGGGAGGGGGCAGGGAAAACTTGTTTTCGCATCATCGCTGACATAGAGGATGGCCAGGCTACACAAAGAAATCATGGATTTCTATGATTATGTCAAACCCAAGAAGTTCGAGCAGACGATCCGTGACAGCCTGGTCGAGAATCTGAGGAAGGCGATGCGGAGAGACGGCCGCAACTTTGCGAGCGCTCAGGCCTTTCCCTTTGGCTCCTTCAAGTCGGGGCTCTATCTTCCCACGGCTGACATGGACCTTGTTGTCTGCTCTGCCAGCTTCATGCGGGGAGGCCCGCCCACCTACTTGGGCGCCCGGAGTTGGTTGTACAAGTTTCAGAAGCTCCTCGTCGCGCAGCAAGTTGCCGATCAAGATTCCATCGAGGTTATCGCCCACGCTCGGATCCCCCTCGTCAAATTCGTCGACAGGATCACGGGCCTCAAGGTCGACGTCTCGTTTGAGAACCTCGGCGGTGTCGAGGCGATCAAGACCTTCTTGCGCTGGAAGGACCAATACCCGGCGATGCCCATTCTCGTGACTGTCATCAAGCATTTCCTGCTGATGCGAGGGCTCAACGAGCCCGTCAACGGTGGCATTGGTGGCTACTCGGTTATCTGCTTGGTCGTCAGCATGCTGCAACTCATGCCGCAGGTCCAGAGCCGAAGCCTGATTCCGGAGCACCATCTCGGCGAGATGCTCCTCGAGTTCCTTGATCTTTACGGCAGCAAATTCAACTACGAAAGCAACGCCATCTCGTTATCACGGCCAGTGGGATATATCCGCAAGGTTCGTGCTTCTCCACTATCGACAATACAATTCTGAGTCTTGCTTCATGCTGATCCCGAATTGCAGAATGAGGTGTCAAGTTTCAGCTACAAGAACAGGGACCGGCTGTCCATCATCGATCCGAACAATTCGGCCAATGATATTTCGGGGGGCTCATCCAACACAGAGGCCATCCTGGCCCGTTTCCACGAAGCCCACAAGACCCTGCGCCGCAGGATGCGCGAAGTCGGCAAAGCCCCCGAGGACGGCAGCATTCTTGAAGTCATTATGAAGGGAGACTATTCATCCTTTAGACAACAGCGCGGCTATCTGAAGCACCTTCACGAGAAATACATCGGCGCGTGCACCGACTAGAACAACATCATCTGCTTGTCGTTGTTTGATTTTGTTTTCTCCACCTCTCTTTCTCTTCTTCACCACTGCAGCATCGGCATGTACTAATCAGAGGATGGATGCCATGACCGAGCCTGCAACGCATTATAGTGCATATACATGAGAGAAGCTTGGCATTGTATTGGTCACCTGATCGATTCCGTCTCTTTGAGTCGACTGAGAGGTCGAGCCTCGGAAAAAAAAAAAGTCTTTTCTTTTCGAGGAAGATTTGGACGAGGAAGCGATAGCATATTTGAGCGGAGTTTGGGGGGGGGGACAATGTATGGCCAACGAAGTCATGATCACAGTACCTGTTCAGAGCATGTGGATACGGCGGGATTGATAGCTTCCTGTGGCAGACGGGGATCCTGGATTCTCCCAGCGCACGACGGAAAGCCGAAGTGTTTTCATTCCGGCGATTGGGATCTCGATGGCAGCAGAGCACTGACATTAGACAGAGACTTGAATCCACGATGACGATTTCGATTTCGATCGAGTCCTTTGACTTTCAAGAGTTTCCCTGCGTCTGGCCTGCGAGGGGCAGGGAAAGCATCCTTTGATTTTCCTTACTACTAATCTTTGGGGTTTGGCTGGTTTTGGCTGCCTGCGAAGGAGAGCTATTCACCGGTTCCGATCTTGTTCTCGAGTCGAGCGAGGACACATGATGATTTGTTTTTTTTTTTTTTCATCATCATGAGCTCCTTCTTTGGCTCGAGAAGGGATCACTCGCGACTGTTGTCGTGCTTTTTCCTCGCTGCAGGTCTTGCTTTACGCAAGGCTGCGGAGAGGGCCAGGAGGACCCTTGGGAGTCTTTGATGGGCTGACTCGCGTGGACCGGGGCGAGGGCTTCAAATAGTTTGATGATGAGGCTTCTGCATCCGCGACTTGCAGACGACAAGTCTTTCAACAGGAAGTGACACAGAGTACGAGTACTATGCAAGTGAGATGGACGGAGTTGACGGTCCAGAATCGAGGGTGAGGGCGTGAGACCCCCTGGATGAATCCGGTCGGGACTCGGCTTATTAATAGGGCGGGGAAAGGCTCATGAGGTCCGAGGATCGGGGGAGGGGCAAGGACTCATCCATGACTGCATGTACGGAGTATTGATCAATGGATGGATGTACTCGTAGATGATTGAGACGAGTCCCGGGAAACGACATCTTGGATTCTGCCGAGCCTCATCCCATCGTCTGCCTGCGCTGTTTCTCTGTCCGACTCCATACTTGATTGATATTCTGCCCATCTCAGTGCTCATAGGACCTCTGGTAGGCCTGCGCGAACGTCATCGCACAAAGACACGTGAGGACTTCTGCCAAACATTGATCAATCACAACTACCTACCTACTCGTATATCGAAGGCAGTTCTCGAGACCGCGCAGAGAGGCTGCAGAGAACCAGAGCGAGGATGTCGGCATCTGTCTTGTACCCGACGGCGTCGAGAAACGCGCTGCAAGAGTATGTCGGTAAATCGATCCGCGAGGTGCCCCTGCCAGCCGCGGTCGTCAACCTCGCCGCTGTGCGGAGGAACTGCGAGCGCATGCTCAGCGCGGTGAGGGAGCTGGGCCTGGGATGGAGAGCGCATGTCAAGACGCACAAGGTCAGTGGGGGGGGGTTTGGCCGCCAGGCTGCTGGAGTGTTGATTTCGATGCGGACCACCGAAACCGAGGCTGACTTGGCGTTTCGAAACGTGTCTGCAGACTGTGGAGGGGACGAGGCTGCAGGTCGGGGAGGGGGATGCCTCGCAGCCGGTGAAGATCGTCGTGTCTACGCTGGCGGAGGCAGAGCATCTGCTCCCCGCGCTGCTGGATTGGAGAGCCCAGGGCCGAGACGTCAATGTGAGCCAACCCTCGAGGTCTTTTATGCTTGGCGGTGTTTGACCCTGCGGACAGGTGCTTTACGGGCTCCCCGTCGCGAGGAACGCGGTGCCGCGGCTCGCAGAGCTGGCAAAGGCGCTCGGGGAGGGCGGCGTCTCGGTGCTGCTGGACGACCCGGCGCAGGTCGGGCCCGCGGCGGCCCGGATCCACGAGCTCTCCGGCGTCAAGGCCCACGCGTACATCAAGCTCGACATGGGCGGGCGGCGGGCGGGTGTCGTCGCGGGCGGCGGCGGAGACGGGGACGGGGACGGGGGTGATGACGCGCGCTTCCTCGAGGTCGCGGACGCGGCGCTGCGGTCCCACGGGCAGGGGAAGCTGGTCGTCGCGGGGCTGTACTCGCATGCCGGGCATTCCTACTACGGGGACAGCCGCGTCGCGGCCCTGAGGATGATGAGGGCCGAGATGGAGGCTCTCGTTGCGGGAGCGGACAAGCTGCGCGCCAGGGCGTCGGGCGCGGGGGTCGAGCTCCCCCGGCTGGTCGTCTCGGGGGGCGCGTCCCCCACGACGCTGTCGATCCAGAACCTCCTCGGATCGCGAGCAGACAGGGACGAGGCAGGGGCAGGGGCAGGGGACGGGGACGGAGTCACGACGGCGCTGCGGGAGGAGGCGGACGCGCTCTCGCGGGTGCTGGCCGGCGCCAAGGCCGGCGGGCACGCGGTCGAGGTGCACGCGGGCGTGTACCCCTTCCTGGACCTGCAGCAGCTCGCGACGCACAGCGTCGCGGCGTCGCGGCTCTCGTGGCGCGATGTGGCGCTCACGCTCGTCGCCGAGGTGCACAGCACGTATCCCGGCCGCGGGGCGGGGGGCACGGCGGAGGTGCTGGTCGGGGCGGGCAGCCTTGCGCTCGGGCGGGAGGCGTGCAAGGCGTACGGGGGCATGGCGATGCTGACGCCGTGGGGGAGGGACGGGGTGAGCGAGCCGGCGTGCGAGGTGGAGGAGTACGAGGGCTGGGGGGTGGGGCGATTCTCGCAGGAGCACGGGATCGTGACGTGGATGAAGGGGCGGGAGAGAGAGAAGGAGGAGGAAGAGGAGGAGAAGAAGAAGGGGATGAGGAAGACGGAGATGGACCTGCTGGAGGTGGGACAGCTGGTGAGGCTGTGGCCGAATCATGCGTGCATCGCGGGGAGTCACTTTGGGTGGTATTTCGTGGTGGACGAGGACCGGCAGGGGAGCGAGGACGAGATTGTCGACGTGTGGGTTCGGGCTCGCGGATGGTGAGGCCCCGGGGTGTCTGAGCGCGAAGCGACGATATGTATGTATGCACAGATGTTTCTCTTCACAAGGTTCATATCTGTCAATGCAGATGAGATCTGGTGCAGCATCATGCATGCCCTCCATCCTGGTGCGGTGTGATCGACGATCGGGGGGAACCGCATCCAGGGGGTGACGATGCAGCTGGTCCAGGCGAGGCTGGAGACGCGGCGATCGCGGCGATCGCGGGAGGCCATGCACACACACTTATCCATCGCACCTCCGACGATGCTTCATCGAATGGGGCCGATGGCGTGCATATACTCTGTATCATACATAAAGAATGGAGTCTACAGAATGGAGTCAGACGTCCCGTCTCCGCGATCCAATGCGTCTTCATTCGTCAAAGTCCTCCTGCACTCCGCTAATTTAACTATTCAGGGCACATACTTACGGAGTAGTTCATGCATTCCTGGACAGTGCTGACCGGCCTCGTACTCGTATGTATAGACCGAGAGGCATGCAGTCTTGCGCTTAGATCGCGAGGGGAACTTGTCTTGGGCCGACGAACTCACCGGCAGCGGAGCAGAATCAAGCTGTCATCGTCAAGCCGCACGAATGCATGGATCTTCTGTCTCAAAATGATACCATTACCCGTGCAACGCGGCATCGTTCGATTCTGCTCTGTACACCGAGCCGTCTTGACGCAACCGCGGGTGTCACGACGTCTCGTTCCCACCTTCTGACTCTGGAGGAACTTGAAGTCGCCCGACTCGCTTCCCATTGATGTCTCCCCCTCCTCTTTCTCGTCCTCCTTCTCCTCGTAATCATCATCGTCGTCATCCTGCGGCAGAAGAGCCGTCCCCCGCGTCTGACTCTCTCGCTCACCATTCCTTCGCGATGGCTTCATCCGAGGCATCGTCAGACCCTGAAGCGGCCAAACAATCGATCGCTCGCGATACAGGCACAAAATCTCCCGCAGCGCAGTGTCGAGGCGAGTCGGCATCCGTCTCGGCAGACGGAATCGAGGAGACGACTGTCGTACACGTCGTCGACCACGCTGCTGAGCGGAGGCTCTGCTTGAAGTTGGACATCCGAATCCTGCCCGTTCTGGCCCTCATATGTAAGCCAGGGGTCTCTTTCTGTTCTGCTCTTCTTCTTGAACTCACCTTGACTGACTTTGCGACCTTCTCAGTTCTCTTCAACGCCCTGGACAAGGCCAACCTATCCAATGCGCAGACTCAGGGCCTGAGCAAAGGCACGCCTCCCACTGTTTCCCCTCACTCTGCCTGGACAGACCCCGAATATCTTGACTGACCCTGCGTCACATATCAGACCTCCATTTCCGCCCGGGCCAGTACAACCTCATCGTGTCCATCTTCTTCATCCCCTTTGTCCTCTGCTCCCCGCCCATGGCCATGCTCGGCAAGAAGATCGGCCCTGCGCGCATGCTGCCCCTCATGATGCTCGTCTCGGGCTTCATGACGCTCTGCACCGCTGCCGCGCCCGACTTCGCCGCCCTCTTCGCCATCCGCTGGTTTCTCGGCGTGGCCGAAAGCGCCTTCTTCCCCCTCGTCATCTACTACCTCACAACTCTTTACCGCAGGGGCGAGCTCGCGCGCCGCCTGGCGCTCTTCTACGCGGCCTTCAACCTGGCCAACGCGTTCAGCGGCCTGCTCGCCTTCGCCGTCTTCCACATCAAGTCCTCCAGGATGGCCGCGTGGCGGTACCTCTTCATCGTCGAGGGTTCCGCCACCGTCGTCGCCTCCGCCTTCGCCTACTGGTATCTGCCCCCCAGCGCCGACGCGGCGACCTTCCTCACCCCCGAGGAGAGGGCCCTCGCGCGGCACAGGATCGAGGTCGACTCGTCGTCCGTCGTCGCCGAGAAGGTCGACCTCAGAGACGCGCTCAAGATCTTCGCCTTCCCGACCACCTACGGCTACCTGCTCATCGAAATCTGCCTCGGCGTCCCGCTGCAGTCCGTCACGCTCTTCCTGCCTCAGATCATCCAGCGGCTGGGCTACTCCGTCATAAAGACGAACCTCTTCACCGTCGCGCCAAACGTCACCGGCGCCGCGACCCTGCTCGTCCTGGCCTTCTGCTCCGACCACACGGGCATGAGGTTCCCCTTCATAGCCCTCGGTTTCGCCCTCACCTTCACCGGCTTCATCGTCTACGCGGCCCTGCGGGACGTCGTGCACGATGTCCAACTCGCCTACTTCGCGACGTTCATGATGTGCTGGGGCACCTCCGCGCCGTCCGTCCTCCTCTCGACGTGGTACAACAACAACACCGTCCACGAGGGGCGGCGCATCCTGCTGACCTCCGTCGGCGTGCCCCTCGCGAACCTCATGGGCCTGGTTTCAAGCAACATCTTTCGGCAGGAGGATGCGCCCAAGTACGCGCCCGCGCTGATCACGACGGCATGTTTCGGCGCCGCGGGGGCGTTGACGACGCTGCTCATGGGACTGTACATGATGCTTGACAACAAAAAGAGGGATCGGAAGGCGGGTGTGAGGATCTCGGCGCTCGACGTGCCCACTGCGAAACTGCGAGATGGGCCGAAGTCGCCAGACTTTCGATGGATCCTGTAGCATCTTTGATATCCATAAGCCCCCTTTTTGTTTCTTTCTCTTCAGCCCCCCCCCGATGCCAAAGTCGTGACAAAAGCCTTGCCCTGGCGTTTCTGCGTGGATCCACAAATGCATCTTGTCGCCGTATGGATCACATCAGATCACATCAATAAGTTGGGCGCGCTGCTGGACTGTGAATGATGATCCGCTCGCAGAAAGAGGCTCAAGTCGCCGATCCCGTCCTCCCCTTCCCAACTCCCGTTCCCAGGATCAAAATACTGCCCCCCAAGCAGGTCCTCCTGCAGGAACGGATCGAACCCGACTTCTCCTCCCCGCAGCGGCGAGGTTGGCACGAACCCCGCCACGGCCCCATTCTGCGCGCTGCTCGTCGGGTCCGCACCGGCTTCTCCCGAGGGGCCCGGCGCGGGCGGTGCCTCTGCCGCGTTGCTGTCGTCACCCGCATCCTCCTGATTGAAGCGCGCGGCGATGGAGCGATCGAGATGCTGGAAGAAGATTTCCAGCAGGCGATTGTTGACGGTCCAGTAGCGCTGGACCTCGCGCAGGCAGAGCAGGCACGTCTCGGCCCGGTGCTCGGCGATCCGGCGCGGCACGCCGGTGGTGCGACGGATGCTGAGGGTGTGTATGCACAGCGCGGCGAAGACTGTGGATAGCCTGCTTTTTGTTAGGTTCTTCCTTCCTCTTCCTCTTCCTCTTAATCACCATCATCATCTCCTTGTCCACTTACAGATGCATCTGCGCGTACCGCAGCGTCCCACTGGTAGACATGTCGATGGCGATCCGGCAGATCTGGCACGCCGCCCTGACCGCGACCTCGGCGTCCTTGCCCTCCTGATTGCGCAAGAACGCGTGCCGGTGGATCAGGATCCTCAGGTGGTGGTACGACAGGTGCAGCAGGGACGCCCACACGGAGTCGCCGCCCTCCTCCGACAGGCGCCTCATCTCGGGAGGCAGGTCGTCTTTCCACTGCTGCAGGGTCTTGTCGAGCTCCCGGAGCTCTAGGGCCGTCGGGGCCGAGCGGCCGGGCACGAAGTGGGAGTCGATGACTTTGCCGAATAGGCGCGAGATCTGGACCATCTTGATGAGGTACGTCACGTTCTCGGTGGTGAAGGTGCCGCCGAACGAGGAGGGGGAGGAGAGCTCAGAGAGGAAATCGGCGGGGGTGAGGGGCTCGGTGTCGCAGTCTTCGTCGCGGATGCGCGATGGGAGGCCGAGCGATGCGGCGGCTTGACGTTCTCTGACCTAGATGGGTGGAAAGAGAAAAAGGGGTGGAGTCAGTCTCCGATGTTGGGCTTCAATGTGTGTGGGGGAGGGGCCTACGTAGATGGACCACCATATTCTTCGTCTGAGACGGGTTGCCTGGATGTTTCCTCCTAAAGATCGAGACCTGTTTCGACGCTTGGTCAACTAGCTGCCTTTATGCAGAGCTGGGAAGGGGGGTTGCTTTGGGGGTTGGATAGGGGGACGCACGATCTGTGCAAACCATATGACTCGGACAAGGTGATGGCAATCCCAAGCCAGTACCTTGCGTCCCTCACATCCGTTGTTTTGCCCCTCCAAAAGCTCATCAGAAACAGGCCTTGGATCAGGGCAATCGCGTCGCTCTCCCAGTCTGCGTGGAAGAGCAGCCTGCCCCTCCTGTAGAATGTGACCTTTGCATGCCACCGGTCCCTGAACCCCATGGCCTTGATGGCATCCTCATCGCAGTACGTCGATCCGACGAACAAGATTCCCTGAAGGAGAAACAGCATCCGCGGGAAAGTCTGCTGTTGCTGCTGCGGCTCGAACGTGAGATGCAGATTCTTGGTCACCTCTTCGCGGTCGAGGATCGGCCAGCTCGGATGGGACCACTTGAAATAAGCCTCGATGACGGGCAGGCAGCTCTTCGGGTCGGGAGTCGTGAGGGCGCCCTCGTCGCGGAGGTACCGCATGGTGGCGGCACTGATGCCATGCCCGACGGGATCATTGCAAGCGGGAGGGATGGCGGGGAAGATGAAGCGCTGCTTGCGGGGGAAGGCGGACGAGGACGAGGACGAGGATGAGCCTGCGGACTCGCTGGGCTTGCCGGCAGGCACGAGAGTCAGCGGATTGGACTCGCCGAAGAAGAGGCTGCTGGCCGGCGGGTTCGAGGTCGAGGGTGATGGTGGTGATGACGATGGCTGTGAGGGCTCCGGTGTCGGAGTCGAGGTGTGCGGTCTGGACGACGACGAGGACCGGTCCTCTTCGACGGCGGCAGAGATGCTAGTCTTGAGCTGCTGCAGCCTTTTCGAGGATCTCTGGTATCTTTCGAGTGGGCCCGAAGCAATCCAGACCTGTCAGAACCGAGAGACCATGAGAAAAGTTTCATAGGTTTGAATATAGATTACCTGCCGCGGCGGGAGGGGAAGATCTCGCACCGAACGTCGGCGAAGAGGCAGTTGGAGCAGGGTTGCCTCAGGGTCATGTCACATTTCACACGGCGGCTGTTGCATTCGCGACAGGCGTGCTTGGCGCGTGTCTTCTTGGCATTTCTTCCCGCAGATTCTGCGGCATGATTTGAGCGGTCCATGATGTTCCAGTCATTCCCTCGGAGGGCGAAGAGGAGGGTGAGGAGGCAGAGATGGCCTCCGAAAGCTTCTTCCTACCCGTGGCCGCGTCATGGTGGTATGTGCCGGTAGAAGCAAGGCTCTGGAGTTGGGGTTCGTGCATGTTGGTCAACCACTGGTCTACGGGAACAGTCGAGCCAAGCTTGTGTCCGGCCTTTGTGCAGTCCCATCTTTTGTCATGCCATCTTCGTCGATGTCTCACTCAAGACAGGCCATCCAGCGACTTCTCGACTTCGAAGGAATCCTCTGAAGAATATATAGTATATATCCAGTCGGGCGAAGATTTGAGCTCCCGGACGCGACGTGGGACAGACGAGGAAGGGCAACGGCAAGAGGAGTGAGAGCAGCGAAAGGAGGCCGAAGGAGGCCGCAGGAGTTGAGGGCGGCTGATGTCGGCGTCTGGCTGATGCGGACTTGTTGCTGACGATGACAGCAGCGACTGGCACGGATATTGATGGCTGGGGCACCATTCAGGCTCTATGCAGCAGCGGGCGAATCCAAGCACCCGACTCGTTTCAAAATTCGCACTAAATCGTATTGCTCTTCGCGAAGAAATTAGAGCCGGAGGCCATCCCTCAATGGCAAGGGGACGAGTGTCAGGCCGTGCGATCCTCGTAATGCCCAGCAGCGGAGGGGCTGGCCGCCATGTCCCGGGACTGACACTGGCGCTCTGTCCACTCCACCCTGTTCGATTTTTAGCAATGGATCATGGATCGAACGGGGTACTCCGAACAAGCGAGAGCAGCCATTGACTCACACTTTGTGTCTATTCGTACGCCATCGAAAACTGAAAAGCGTCGGAGGCCGTCAGACATGGGGTTGAGGGCAGCGGGAGGTGGAAGAGGCACGCGATCCCAGGGGCTTTGGATATTCCTCTTGTGCTGTTTCAATTGAATTGTTCATTTTGATTTTATGAAAGTGTCAGTGGTTTCAAATTTTTATGTGTCAAATTATGCACGCGCGGTGATGAGATGGAAGAGGAAGGGACTGAAGAATCAGCTCGGGCAGTGGCTTCCGTCTTTGGCGCAGCGCCTTCATGGGCTGAATCTCGCTCGTGCCTTCCTCACAGACGCCCGCTGCATTTGGGGAAGGAAGGACTGAAGAGACATCGGGGAGAGAAAAAATTAATTCTCCAAAAAATAAAAGAGGAGAAAGAAGAGGGGAAAGAGAAGAGGAAAGGAAAGGAAAGGGGCAGAGAACTCAGGGCAGAGGGGGAAATAAAATCCAGACAAAACAACAGCGTTGTTAATGAGGGACAGAAAACATCAGCAACAAGAAGACCCTGAGACAACCACCAAATTCTAGAAAAGGATCCAAAAACAGGAATAGAAACGATCAATCAAGCACTGATCAGCAGATATCGGCCCGCCTCCGCATGCGACTCCGCTGAAGCTTCTCGTCCCACTTCCCATCGGCGATTCTCACAGCGGGGAACGAGCAGATGGAATCTTGAAGAAGCTCCAGCATCCGCAGTAGGTCAGCATCCAATCTCGCTGATCAACAGCCATTCCCCAGGCACATCTGATCTTCCCCAGATTGTTTCGCGGTCCTGCTTCCGCCGATGCTGCTCCTGGCACTTCGCATCACGCGCGGAGAATTGATCGAACCACTGGAGACCCGCTTCAATCCCTCCCCATCCATGCTGACGCCCTCGCTACCCCATCAATCAAAGAGGGTGGGGAAGGCAATCCAGGTCAGCCATTCGACAACAAACCCATCGTCGGGGGAGGGCTTGGGCTCGTCGGCCTCTTCGCTGCTAGAAGAAGGGGGGGGGGAAGACTAAAGAGCGGAGCCGCAGGGGAACGAGAAGGACCCTCGCGCTCCCTGCTGCCCATGTATACCTGTAGATGCTTCCCTCCAGCAGATCTGCCAGCTTGATTTTTTAAATTAATTTTTTTCTATTTTTTTTTTCTTCCAGGTTTCAGCTCTTTTTTGCCATTTCTGCCAGCTCAATCTATTCAACCCGAGCGTCCGCTCACCGACTTGTATTTGACCGCAATAAATCCCCGTCCCCTTCTGTTGAACACCCGAAAAGGGCCCAAGGGGGGAACCGGGCGAGGAGAATCCCGCCAACCTCTATGCGCATCTCGGGGCCGCGACCCTGAACGACGCAAGTGTTTCCCCGGAAAAAGTGAGAGGGGCGGATCGCGATATAGCTTGTCCCCCCAGAAAGATTTACAGGTATTACTGCCACAAAACGAAAACATACATACAGGGCAGGATCCATTCATACTCGTGTCGGCAGGCATTGAAACGGAACGGACACAGGCATCCGGCAACACGTGGTGATTCTGCACGCCGTGCATCTTATCTCGCTCTCCGTCTCTCGATTGTCTCCATTCCGAGTCTCCAGGAATCTCTTCAATCTATGTCCAACGGCGGCAATGCTCGAGGTGGAGATGGTACCTGTTAATCCCGGCTTCACAAAGATATCGTCCACGCCGAAGCCATGACTGTCAAAGTCTCCAGTCCCGTCACAGCGGCAGCAAAGGTGGCTTCCTCGGCATCGACTGCGACTCTGGCGGATACTGTGAAGCACCCGTCCTCCTCCTCGTCGTCC